>CM070831.1:41424267-41426767 GCA_036326025.1 Chrosomus eos
TGTGTGTGTGGTGGTTGTACCTGGCCTGGAAGGTGAGGTGGTGTGTTAGATCAGCCTCCACGTTCAGCAGCGCCTCCTGGTGGCCGCAGCCGTGAATGAGCTGTGTGTCTCTGTGACCCAGACTCCTCTTCTCCACATGAACCAGAACCGGGTCAGGCAGGTGACTCCACATCATGAAGAGCGGACTGAACACAACCTGAACACACACGTGCAGTCAATACACTCGATTGCAGGAGACTAACCCGTTGTGTGTTGTGTGTGTGTGTGTGTGTGTGTGTGTGTGTTTGTGTGTGTGTGTGTGTGTGTGTGTGTGTGTGTGTGTGTGTGTGTGTGTGTGTGTGTGTGTGTGTGTGTGTGTGTGTGTGTGTGTGTGTGTGTGTGTGTGTGTGTGTGTGTAGACTCACCACTTTCTGCTGCATGTGTGTGTTTGGCTCCAGCAGGATTCGTGTGCACCAGACATGCAGCAATGATCCATTAGAACACGGCACCTGCACACACACACACACACACACACACACACACACACACACACACACACACACACCACACACACACACACACACACACACACACACACACACACACACACACACCTGTTGGTTCATCATTCTGTCGTTTCCTGTGCATGAATACATTCATTCCTCATTCAGTGAGTCTCTGGACAGGAAGTGCAGGGGTGGACAAAACACACACAGCACAATCCCTTCAGGCATGACCAGCGCAGAGAACACACACACACACACACACACACACACACACACACACACACACACACACACACACACACACACACACACACATGTTGGTGCAACAGCATTATGAGGACTCTCCATAGGCGTAATGGTTTTTATACCGCTTTTTCAAAACCGATCCGATCCGATACCAAAATTCTGAGTATCGGCCGATACCGATACCAATCCGATACCAGTGCAGTTTTTTTTTAAAATCAAGTATAATTTCTATAACTCTGTGTGTTGAACTGATAATCACTCTTTTGTGTGTTAAACACAATCTACTTAATACAGACAACTTCATTATAGAGAAAAACAACAAATCCCAAAAATATATGATCATAATCTATGACAAAAATGCTATTATAAACTAGATTAGTGGATAATTCAGCAGTAAAATTTAGTCTAGAAAAATCACAAGTGCACAATTATTGTATAAAATCTGAACATTTAGTGAAAAAAAAACATTTAGTGGGTAACACTAAATTTCGTAAAACATTACACATTGCTCTTTGTATTGTTGTAAAATACATTAATGAAAAACAAGACAACAAAAATCAAAAAGATTAATTATTAAAAATAGCCTAGGCTACTATAAGATTGAGACATGTTTTAAATGCATAGCACAGCTGTTTAACGAGTCAGCAACATATGATAGATAGGACAGAACAAGAAAGGCTATTAATAATCTTTCATTGCGCAAAAGTATTATGATATGAAAGGCTCAATACAGTGCTGCAAACAGTGCTTATGCGCATCCCGAGCGCAGAATGATGTGCTTTGAAGCAACACGGAGTCACAGCCAGTGTTGCCAGGTCCGTGTGCCTGCACTGTTTCCGCGGGTTGTTTGTGTAACTTTAGTGCACGCGGGTTGACGCGATTGTTTTACCCACTGGAACATGATTGTTATTGAGGAAACACCCGGGAACGCTATTTGACTATTTTTGGCCGTGATTGGGTTAGTTTTAATGAGCAATTGGGCTGGTATTGTTGTGCAGACCTGGCAACCCTGGTCACAGCGCGCAGCTCTTCGTGTCCGCAATCCGGATTGAAAAGTTCAAGGCACAAAGGAAATACATATTGATGCGTAGTGTATTATACAGTATCTATCTATGCAATAGTTTATTCAGCCTTTTCGTTTTAACAGTTTTAAATTTCAGTCACTATGCGTGTGAAGAACAATTATAATGCTCTGACTCTACTCTAGTGCTGTGATCTAACAGACACCCTGATTTAGTTACAGCAATAAAGTCCAGCAATATAAAGTTGTTTTATCCGAAACCATAGACCTTTATCTACAGATCAAGTATAATAATAGTAACATTGAATCATCTTAGAGAGTGTTTCATCATGCTGACTGTCGTAACCGAACGCGACGCGCTGTTTGAATGCTGAATGGAATGACTGAGAGCCGCAGTGGAGGAAAAAAGTGTACGTGATCTTGAATTTAATTACTTAAATATTAATTTATATCTCACATTATACTATATAATGTCTTCAGAACACTTATAAGATAGTGGACGAAAACTTTATGGTGCTTTATAATGTTTTTGTGCCTTTTGTGGGGCTTAACAATAACACAATAGTATACGCACAATATCGGATTTGGATCGGCCTCTTCTGACCGATACCCGATCCGGCAAAAATGGCAGTATCGGAGCCGATACCGATACTGAGTATCGGATCGATGCATCCCTATTTTATACTGGACAAACTATATATTCTATCCCCCTACACTGCCCCTATCCCTAAACCTACCCATCACAGGA
>CM070831.1:41431767-41434267 GCA_036326025.1 Chrosomus eos
TTTTAAGATGGAAAAATGCGGTTTTACAAATACTAGACACGTGACTTTCAAATGAAAGATTGGTATCAAAGAGCACACCCAGGTTCCTAACTAACGTCGAAGACTTAACAGAGCAGCCATCAAGTGTTAGACAGTATTCTAGGTTATTAGGTGAGGAAGTTTTTTGTCCAATGATTAGAATCTCTGTTTTTTCAGAATTTAGTAATAGGAAATTACTGGTCATCCAATTTTTTATATCAGCTATGCATTCCGTTAATTTTGTGAATTGGTAAGTTTCGTTAGGTTTTGAAGAAATATACAGCTGAGTATCATCAGCATAACAGTGAAAGCTAATTCCATATTTCCTAATTATATCTCCTAATGGTAGCATGTACAGAGTGAAGAGCAGCGGTCCTAGTACTGAGCCTTGTGGTACGCCATACTGAACTTGTGATCGATAAGACATCTCTTCATTTACTGCTACAAACTGATATCGGTCAGATAAGTATGATTTAAACCATGCTAGTGCAATTCCGCTAATGCCAACATAGTTTTCTAGTCTATTTAAAAGAATGTTGTGGTCGATAGTATCAAATGCCGCACTAAGATCAAGTAACACTAATAGAGAGATACAACCACGATCGGATGATAGGAGCAAATCATTTGTGACTTTAATGAGAGCAGTCTCAGTACTATGGTACGGTCTAAATCCGGACTGAAAATCCTCGCAGATATTATTTCTTTCTAAAAAGGAACACAGTTGTGAGGATACTGCTTTTTCTAGTATCTTTGACAGAAAAGGCAGATTCGAGATCGGCCTGTAATTGACTAATTCTGTAGGATCAAGTTGCGGTTTTTTAACAAGCGGTTTAATCATAGCCAACTTAAAGGTTTTTGGTACGTATCCTAATGACAAAGATGAATTAATGATATCTATAAGAGGATCTATGACCTCTGGAAGCATCTCTTTCAGTAGCTTAGTCGGTATAGGGTCTAGCATACAAGTTGTCGATTTAGATGAATTAACAATTTTGCAAAATTCTTCCTCTCCTATAGCAACAAATGAATCAAAATGCTCCTCACGGAGACTACAATATACTCCCTGATGCGATACTGTAGTAGACGGTTGCATAGTTATAATTTTGTCCCTGATATTATCAATCTTATAAGTGAAGAAGTTCATAAAGTCATTACTGCTGTGTTTCTTATAAACTTCTGGGCTTGAAGCTTTCTTTTTCGTTAGTTTAGTCACTTGTTCAAATAAATACCTAGGATTATGTTTATTTTCTTCTAATAGGGTTGAAAAATAATTAGTTCTAGCATCTTTTAAGGCCTCTCTGTAAGCAATCGAGCTCTCCTTCCATGAAATCCGAAATACCTCTAGTTTTGTTTTCTTCCAGTTTCGCTCCATTTTTCTGGCTGCTCTCTTAAGGGCCCGGGTGTGCTCATTGTACCACGGCGTTGGACTATTTTCTTTGATTTTCTTTAAGCGCAGCGGAGCAACTATGTCTAAAGTGCTGGAAAAGAGAGAGTTAAAAGTTTCTGTTGCAATATCAAGTTCTTCTAAGCTATCTGGGATGCTGAGATTATGAAACTGATTTGGAAGATTATTGATAAAGCAATCTTTAGTGGCAGAAGTGATAGGTCTAACATATTTATAACATGGAGTCGGCTTTGCAGCCTTGGCTAAATGTAATTTACACGAGACTAGATAGTGATCGGAGATGTCGTCGCTCTGCTGTAGAATTTCAACGCCATCAACATCTATTCCATGTGATAATATTAGATCAAGAGTATGATTACGACAATGAGTAGGTCCTGACACGTGCTGTCTCACTCCAATTGAGTTTATAATGTCTTTAAATGCCAATCCCAATGCATCTTTTTCATTATCTACATGTATATTAAAATCACCAACAATTAGGACTTTATCTGCAGCCAATACTAATTCTGATAGAAAGTCAGCAAATTCTTTGATAAAATCTTTATGGTGCCCTGGTGGCCTGTATACAGTAGCCAGCAGAATTCTCAAACGTGATTTATTGTTTACACTATAAATTTTTACATTAAGCACCAACACTTCAAAAGAAGTATATTTAAAACTAGATTTCTTAGTGGTTTTCAGAATATTACTATAAATTACAGCAACACCTCCCCCTTTGCCTTTCGGACGAGGCTCATGTTTATAACAATAATCTTGCGGAGTGGACTCATTTAAAGTAATGTAATCGTTTGGTTTTAGCCAGGTTTCTGTCAAACACAGCACATCTAGGTTATAGTCTTTAATCTTATCATTAACTATGAGCGATTTTGAATTAAGGGATCGAATATTCAGCAACCCAAGCTTTATCGTTTGCTCATCTGTATTATATCTGTTTTTTATTTGTTGAACATCAATTAGATTTTTAACCTTAGAAAGGTTTGGCAGTTTTTTGGATTTCCAAATTCGGGGAACAGACACAGTCTCTATATGATGATATCTAGGTGAAAGAGTCTCTATGTGATGAGATTTATCTGACCT
>CM070831.1:41436767-41456767 GCA_036326025.1 Chrosomus eos
TAAAAAGCAAGTGTGTGTGAAAGAGGCATGAGGACGAGCAAGATTTATACATTATCTGTGTGTGAGCGTGTTTACTGCGACAGTCTGTGTGTGTGTGTGTGTGTGTGTGTGTGTGTGGTTAGGGTTTGGCAGCAGCTACTGTGATGACCCCCCCCACAGGAACAGACAGGAAGTGGAATATCCGAACAGATTCAGTCCAGATTGGTGCTAATGGTCTCCATACTGGCGTCTGCAGCCCTGAAGTCATTCGCATGCCACACAAGTCTCAGCGGAGACGCGCAGTCAACGCCCCTCACCGCAATGCACTGTGGGAAAACAGCCTGAGCGTTTACTGACACTGGCGTAATAAAAACCATCCGTCTCAAACGGCACAGATTAAAACAAGAGCAGCAGACGCTCCTCCTTCATCAGGACTCAAACCCACAGCGGCGGGTCACAGCGACCGGACAAACACCCTCGGCCCGCCGGACCACGAGACGACCCTGCGGCCGCGCACACGCAACACACACACACACACACAACACACACACACACACACACAGAGACGCGGCTGCTGCGGTGTGTCAGTGTGTCTGAGAGACTCTGGACACATTCAGACTGAAGCCGCAGGAACAGGAAACTTACAGCAGATACAGACACACATTGTGTTCAAGGAGAGGCACAAACCCATGAGTGTCTAGTGCTGCATGTGTGTGTGTCTGTGTGAGAGAGTGTGTGTCAAAGAAAGAGAGTGTGTGTGTGGCACAATAGTTGCTGTTAACATTCAAGCATTACTTCTCACACACACACACACACACACACACACACACACACACACACACACACACACACACACACACACACACACACACACACACACACACACACACACACACACACACACACACACACACACACACACACACACACACACACACAAGCGCCAGTTGGAGATCACAAATTAATATTAAAGAGGTGTGTGAACTCGCAAGTAAGATGTCAGGCACTGTAATTTGCTCTCTTCCTGTTCGAAGGAGTGATGAGATAGTTAGTAGATTGTGTTCACTCAATGGCTGGTTGTCTAAGTGGTGTCCGCAAAATAATATAGAATTCATAGACAATTGGAAAAGTTTTTGGGGCAGACCTGACCTGTTGAAAAGAGATGGTATTCATCCCACCTGGGATGGTGCTGCTCTTCTCTCTAAAGTGCGGATCGGGCCGCATTTTTCTGTCCAAGCCGGCCTGCGTCCGACAGGGCAGTAACCGAACCCGACCCGAGCCCGACAGGCATTAAGATATTTATGTCCGAGCCCGAAACAGTTAAAAATCTCATTTTTTTCTCATACTAATGACATGTACGTTTGTTTGTGTAGAAAGCCTGCTTTTATTTAGCAACTGGACGGCATTCGGAAATGTTTACAGATGTACGCAACGCATCAGCGTGCGCCGCACACGGCCAACAAAGCGCATGTTAACACAGGCGTGCGCACACGTGTTGCGCGTTGTCACAGCAACAAAAACAAATTTCCACACACATGATGATGGATGTTAGGGTAATGTTAGGGTATTTTAAATGTATTTTAATCACAAAAACAAACATTTGCATCCAGTTAAACATTATAGTAAGCTGTTTTAAATTTCAAATGTTCAATGCCTTATCGCGCCGACGTGACCGAGCCCGACCCGAACCCGAACGTCATTTCAAATGTGTCCGAACCCGGCCCGGCCCGTCGGGTGCCGTCGGGCTCGGTTCGGGTATCCATCCTCTACTTCTCTCTAGTAATTTGGCTCATAGTCTTAGAGATAAAACATGACAATCTGGGGCTCAGGTCAGGAAGCAGACAACCTGGCTAAACCGACCGTCTGCTAGCGGCCTCACGTCACCAAGGTCAGATAAATCCCATCACATAGAGACTCTTTCACTTAGATATCATCATATAGAGACTGTGTCTGTTCCCCGAATTTGGAAATACAAAAAACTCCTAAACCCATTTAAGGGTAGAAACAAATAAAATAACAGATATAACACAGATGAAAAAATTATAAAGCTTGGGTTGCTGAATATTTAATCCCTTACCTCAAAAGCACATTTGTGCTGGCTACTGTAAACAGGCCACCATACAGACTGTATCAAAGAATTTGCTGACTGCAGATAAAGTACTAATTGTTGATGATTTTAATATACATGCAGGGTTTATGCAGGAATCATAGAGATGAATTTACTACCTTTTTACTACCTTTTTTACTACCTCCACAATATTTTTACTACCAACACGACATCAAGCAGCAGCCCTTTTTTGGGGGGTGTGGGAGGGGTATGCAAAGCACCACTTACTACTTACTATAAGGTATGGTGTGACACTGTCACACACATCCTACATATTAGGTACACTAATGTTTAATTGTGATCATTACAAAAAAAAATAATTGACAATGACAATATTAGTGTCGAGTTGAGTTTCAGTTGACCTTATCTTAACCCTAGCCCTTGAGTTATCCTTACGTTAGCCCTAATAAGGTGAATAATAACCTTGGCACTTCTTAAAAACAAATGACACTTAACGCCAATAAACATTAATAAAGATTAATAATAAAGTGTGTCACATCACACACACACTTACCCAAAAACACACATTCTCACACACGCAGACTTAAGCAGTGAAATTACTATGCCAAAACAGCAATTTATTTCATCATCTTTAAATGTGCTTCAACTATGGCACTGGTTTGCTGCTGAGCTGGTGTGACGACAGCTGACCTTAAGTTGGCATGATTTGCCACGATCTGTGTAGTGCTGCTAGCATCGCAAAACAACGAAATAGGGAGCTGCTCCCCCCTCACCCTCACCCGTTAAATATTTTCGATTAGGGATGCACCCACTTTTTGCAGAACGAGACCGATACCAATACTTTCATTTTTGGTAGCCTACTCGTCGATATCGATACCGTAACCGATCCCTGAATTTTCACTGCATTTGTAATTTTAAAATGTATTATTAGATAAACCAAAAGAATATAAATCATATTAGTTGGCTTAATTTGTTCATCAAATATATATTCAGATATTTTCATGATTAATCATCCTGCTAAAAAGTCTGTCACTGTCACTGTTCATTCTATTGCTCTATCATATTTTATCTTCATTGAATAGCACATGTTTAGAGCTGCTCCAGCAGGGTCAGTGCTGAGGATCGGGCCAGTGGTTCAAATGTTTAGACACCAGTGAAACACCAATTATTTAATCCAATTTTGATACTACAACAAAAACTACCAGCCCAATTAATGTGAATTTAAAACATTATTCAAAGCAGTCAGTAACAAAATAAGAACAAATAATCGAATTACAAATAGGACAAATAAATACAATAGAACAAAGAAAAGCTGCAAATGAAAAATGAAACTGTTTTTAGAGTTTTTCGGGTAGATTGGTAAATACATTTAAATAAAGTAATCAAATGTGAAAAATTTGCATATTCATTACTGTATAGCTAAATAAAACAGATGGATATTTTTGTAAAGTTGAAAAGGGTAGACTATTTAGTCAAGTGAGTAATTTATTTGTCCTTTGTTTGATTAACATTAAAACAGTAGCAGGTTTATTAAATTGCTGCCCCTTTAAGACAGAATGCACGGGCCGCATTTGAACATGGCTACGTTCACTTGAGATATAACTGACTTTTGTTTACTAGTATACTCGCCAAGACGGGCGTTTTTACATAATTTTGTGACGTGAAAGACAATTTAATTCAGTATTCGCGCGCTGAGGCGCTGGTTTGCGGGGCACGCGCTTTGGATGTTTGCGTTCATGGAACTTGATATGCACACGTCCAGTAATAATGTAGGGAACCACTCGTTATACATAAATCAGGTAACAGGTCATGTTTTACTTTACTTACGTGATTTAGTGTTAATCCAAATAACACGTTCTGAATGAACGATCAGGAGGCAGGAGCATTAAACAGAAGTGCCCCCGCGCGCTCTCCCTCTCGCCAGTTAACGATAATAATAAGCTAGATGACTCGCCAGTTAACGATAATAATAAGCTAGATGACTCGTTTTAATTTTCTTTGCCATTGACATCCGATTGAACTATAAACTTTCCACTGATGTCTGTTTGAAGGGATGTGCTCGACCAGCTCGCGCATCTGTGCCGCTGCGTGCTCAATCCACTGCGCGTTTCCAGTGCTCGCGCACCACAGCTAAGTTGTGTTACTATATTGCGTTTAATATTCCACTAATAAGACATATTTAAGACATAAAATGGAATCTCGTATATTGTCAATACTAATTGAAAACTAAACCATATAGACCCAGTTAGATAGGGCTTCGAAAATTTACTACCTCGTCAAATGACGTTTACTACTTTTTACTACTTTTTACTGGCCTTAATTTGGCATAATTTAATTTACTACCTTTTACTACCTTTTACAACCCCGCGGAAACCCTGACATGTAGATAATGAAAAAGATGCATTGGGATTGGCATTTAAAGACATTATAAACTCAATTGGAGTGAGACAACACGTGTCAGGACCTACTCATTGTCGTAATCATACTCTAGATCTAATATTATCACATGTAATAGATGTTGATGCCGTTGAAATTCTGCAGCAGAGCGACGACATCTCAGATCATTATCTAGTCTCGTGTAAATTACATTTAGCCAAGGCTGCAAAGCCGACTCCGTGTTATAAATATGTTAGACCTATCACTTCTGCCACTAAAGATTGCTTTATCAATAATCTTCCAAATCAGTTTCATAATCTCAGCATCCCAGATAGCTTAGAAGAACTTGATATTGCAACAGAAACGTTTAACTCTCTCTTTTCCAGCACTTTAGACACAGTTGCTCCGCTGCGCTTAAAGAAAATAGTCCAACGTCATGGTACAATGAGCACACACACACACACACACACACACACACACACACACACACACCTATCACTTTACATTATGCTGCTACATTATGCACATTATGCTGCCTGACTCATAATCGTGCACTGTTCGTTCGTTGGCCAAGGGAGGACTGGCCCCCCGACTGAGCCTGGGTTCTCCCAGGGTTTTTTTCTCCATTCGGTCACCTGATGGAGTTTTGGTTCCTTGCCACTGTTGCCTTCGCCTTTTGGCTTGCTTAGTTGGGGACATTTAATTTTCAATTGAACAATACTATTACAACATTGTTTTCCTGTTATCTCTGTAAAGCTGCTTTGAAACAATTTGTATTGTAAAAAGCGCTATATAAATAAAGGTGACTTGACTTGACTTGACTTGACACACACACACACACACACACACACACACACACACACACACACACACACACACACACACACACACACACACACACACACACACACACACACACACACACACACACACACACACACACACACACCTGTGGGGATTTGTGTGTTCTCCAGCTGTACTGGTGGCTCTGGTTGCTCTGTAACAGGATGTTCTCGTCTGTGTCGACCTGTCCAAAGCGCAGCACCTCCTGTGTGTCGTTACAGATGATGTAATGGCAGAACACCACCTCCTCAGCGCCCGACACACCGTTCTGAAACACAACACACAACAGATCAATCATTCCTTCTGTGAACACCCGCGTTCGAGTGTGTGAGACGTGTTCACACTGCAGTCTGTCTGACGCTGTGAGACCGGTTTGATGAAAGTTCTGAGCTCTGACCCACTCTCTCTCTCTCTCTCTCTCTCCTCTCTCTCTCTCTCTCTCTCTCTCTCTCTCTCTCTCTCTCTCTCTCTCTCTCTCGCTCTCTCTCTCACACACACACACACACACACACACACACACACACACACACACACACACACACACACAACACACACGTTACTGTAAACACATCCGCAGCACCTCCAAATGTTGTTGGTCGTGTGTGTTTGTTGTGTGTGTGTGTGTGTGTGTGTGTGTGTGTGTGTGTGTGTGTGTGTGTGTGTGTGTGTGTGTGTGTGTGTGTGTGTGTGTGTGTGTGTGTGTGTGTGTGTGTGTGTTTTTTATAGAGAAACACAGAAACACTCCACAGGAAGACACTGTAATCCTCTCACATTTACACAGTCACATGATACAGTGATGAAAGAGTTACTGACTGTCAATCACATATAAACACACCCAGTAAACGCACAGAACTCTGGGACAGATCACATTAAACCGCTCTTTAATTCTGCTTCACAATCTCTGTCTGAGCACATGTGACTGTCTGTCAGGATGCTCAAGCATTTGTGTGTGTGTGTGTGTGTGTGTGTGTGTGTGTGTGTGTGTGTGTGTGTGTGTGTGTGTGTGTGTGTGTGTGTGTGTGTGTGTGTGCTGATGCTGAAACTGAAGCTTGTGTTCATTACTGCTGCGTTCACAGGTCTGTATGTGAACGACACAACCAAACTCCAACACACTTGTGCTTAAATAACAACAAGTGCTTCTTTTAAAACTTCAACAGAGCCACACACTTATTCAGCTGCCTTGCTTCCAGAACTAGTTTTCCCATAGGAATTTCCAATAGTTAAAGGGATACTCCACCCAAAAATGAAAATTGAAAAATGTTGTGATTCAATGTTGTGATGTTGTGTTTTGTTTCATGGCTTTTAAAGGGTTACTCAAAGGGTTACAATTCTGTCATCATTTACTCAGCCTCAAGTTTTTGCAAACCTGTATGAGTTTCTTTCTTCTGCTGAACACAAAGGATGATATTCTGAAGAACGATTGGAACCTAACAGTTGTTTGGCACCATTGACTTCCATAGTAGAAAAAACAAATACTATGGAAGTCAATGGTGATAAAGTTCAGTTCAGTTCAATACTTTATTGCCATACAACTCGGTGCAAGTTGTTAGGGATTTGCTTCAGTGTGCTCGTTCAACAAAAAACATAAATCAACTGTACACAAACAATATCCCACATGGGATGACACTTGAGAAAAGATACAGATAAAAAGAACACGCCACTCATCATGTACCTGGATGACAGTCCAGGAGAATATAGTGGCTGATGTCAGGTAGAAGTAAAAATTTGCATAAAGATACAGAGCGCAGATCCTCAACTTTACAATGAATAAATATATAACACTATCGTTCCAATCGTTCTTCAAAATATCTTCTTTTGTGTTCAGCAGAAGAAAGAAACTCATACAGGTTTGCAACAACTTGAGGCTGAGTAAATGATGACAGAATTGTAACCCTTTGAAAGCCATGAAACAAAACAACCAGGAGGAGAATCACAACATTACAAACTTTTTAATTTGCGAATGACCTCATCAAATTAAAACCAATACATAATTATAAAACTATAGATTTAAATATGTTGGCTATGTATATCCAAACAGTGTATATTATGCTTATTGCAAGATATGCATATCTATAAAAATATTAGGGATGCACGATATATCGATATCGGCCGATAAATGGTCTTTTATGATGTTATCGTTATCGATCCGATAAGAAAATTGGGCCGATATATAAAAGCTGATAGATAATAGATGATTTACTTCAGTTGAGAGACGCGCGCGGTTCGCCATGATGGTTCTGAATGATTGGATTCACTTTGAAAAGGAAGATAAAGTTCAGTGCAACATGTGCAGGACAAATCTGCCACATAGGCTTCATAACATTATAATAAGAGCACGCCTGCAAAAGAATGTTGTGAACTCGTGTTCTCCAGTGTTTCAGCGCGACGAGCGCGTTGTGGAGGAAAGAGCGCGTCTGTGGAGTTAAGCCTTCATGACGAGCACAGTCAAGTTCTCTTGAGCATTCGCAGCATTCTGTGCCATTGTCAGTCGTAATATGTTTATTTTGTGTATATATATATCTGATTAATCTAATATAGGATGCGTTTGGTTGAGTTTTTGAACGACGCGCGCTTCATTGTACCGGTGATCATCTTTATCTTTGCGTGCGCAGCTCAAACAGCAATGCACATTTATAACTATAATTGGGACTGTCATATACATGCCATTATAATGAGAACACTATTGTAATAAAACGTTGTGAATTCTCTGGGTTTAGTGGCCGTCAGCGCGTTGTTGTGGGAATAGCGCGTCCAGAACAGGGATATTAGCCTACGCATTATGACCAGCACAAGTTTGATTGTGCATTCACGTCATTTTGTGCAGATAAGTCGTAATATAAAGCTGATGTAATATAAATATCTCATTAATCTCACATATCATGCGTTTCGTTTAAACAACCTAGAAAAGTTCTTCAGTTTCCCAGAGCTCATTCTCTTCGCAGATTAAACAACAATGCAAAACATTAAAACCTTTGATTTAGGACTGTCATATAATTATAATTTTATTCACTATTGTAATAAATTTGTAAATTCAGCAACCGTTGAGTTGATTAACCTTCTAGCAAAGCGATTCAGTTTCGTTCTCTTCAGCTTCAGCGCGCGCGCACACAGCAATGTCATTTAAACAGAAATGCTATTAAAGATGTTTACTATTAGTCTACTGTAATATTAAAATTGTTTAATTTTTTTCAAAAACATTGCGTTATAATTAATAACTAACATTATTTTGGTCTCGCATTGATTGATATGGTTTGATTAAAATAATTTCCTCATTGTCCGTGCGGAGGCGATTCCATGTTATTGACCCATGCACATGCATTTTGTTTCTTTATATGCAGCCCAATGTTATCCAATGACTTGTTTGCATTATTTAGGTATTTTATTTCTTGTTAGGCAATATATTTTTTGATAACACTTTACAATATAAGGTCTCATTTGTAAATGCATTAACTAACAGAGAGGCAATAGCTTTTGTTATTGTTATAATAAAATATGTGTGTTCATGTTAGTTCACAGTGCATTGACTAATGTTAACAGAAACAACTTTCTTAAAAATGTCTTATAAAATTGTTGGTTCATGCTAACTAATGCTAAAAAAATTAAACCTTATTATAGTGTTACCTTTTTTAATAAATTAAGTTGCCCAATGTAAAATTAATTTGAAAAGTTAAGGAATTCAAACTAGGCTATACTGTATATGTTTGATTTATGTTAAAAGTGTTTGAGACAAGGCTTTTAATGGTGAGCCTTTTGTTTTTGTATTCAAGCTATCAAAGTATATACATTTTTTTATTTAGATTTATCGGCCAATATATCGATTATCGGCTTTCAAATGTAAAGAATTATCGGTTATCGGTATTTTCGGTTATCGGTTATTACCAAAATAGTCATATCGGTGCATCCCTAAAAAATATTTCAGTATATTTGAGACTTGATTACATCGTTAGCAGTGCTTCATGGGAAGGGGCAGAGCTAATGTGAATAATTTGATCATTGTGATTCACTGATTGGTGGAGATTTCTCTGCAGGATCATGGGTAATGTAGTTTTTCATCAGGACTTGCACTGTTAAATGTCATTATTTAAACATACGTAGAAATAATGTGCCCTGATGGCTTCAACAGAAGCATTAACCATCTATTAACAACCTCGTAGTTCACAGTAGGTCTTAGTTTAGGTCTTGTAGGTCTTGTTATCATGAAAATCTGCCTTTTCACGTGTGTAAGTGCTGTAATCGGGAGCTTCTACTAACCCAGAAAACATGAAAGTGAAACCCAGTAACTCTGTTCTGGTGAGTCTTTCTCTGAGAGCATGTTATAAAATAAGCAGATCAGATTTCTGACGTATGAAGAGGATCTTAATATAATATTACCGACTCTTTAATCTGCACGTTTACACACACCAGCCGACCCTAACCCAACAGTGACCAGTTCTAACCCAACAGTGAGCAGTTCAGTTTTAACCCAACAGTGAGCAGTTCTAACCCAACAAAGACCAGTTCTGACCCAACAGTGAGCAGTTCTAACCCAACAGTGAGCATTTCTAAACCAACAGTGAGCAGTTCTAACCCAACAGAGAGCAGTTCTAACCCAACAGTGAGCTGTTCTAACCCAACAGTGAGCAGTTCTAACCCAACAGAGACCAATTCTAACCCAACAGTGAGCAGTTCTAACCCAACAGAAGATCCAGTAAAGCCTGAAACTGTTGTGTGGTTGAGCACAGACGAGGACTGAACACTATTGACCAGAACATGTCAGCGCTGTCTTAGAAACACCTCAGGAACTGTGGACACTTGTGTAGAAGCAGAGACAATTTATATGAGACATGTCACTTCCTCAATCCTCAATAGAACTATATAGGGAAAACCTGTAACGCCAAAGATGGCGGTTGTATGCACATGTCCCGCCCCTCCCGCTTGACAGCCAATCGTCTGCTTTTAACAATCAAGCCGGGAAACATTTCAGCCTATCGTCTGGTTCCTCTGACGCATGCGTACAGTTGAGGTTTGGGACAGCGGAGAATACGTTACTGTTTGAAAAGGCGGCAGATTTGAAATGTACTGTATGTGTGTGTTGTGTAAATATCAGACATCCCAAGTCTCCCGCATATTGACAGCGGCTCCCTGATGCCCGCAAATTAGTTCAAATCTCCCCGAATCTAGAGCGAGTGTGCTTCAAACCGTGTAGCGCGCGCACCGTACGGAAGAGAGGGAGAGAGAGCGAGAGACCTTGCGTGTTAGTGTCGTGAACTCTTGCGCATGCGTAGTAAAAGTATAACCGGTGGGGGAAAAGGCGTTTTAAACCTTATTTTGGGGCAAAGTCGTCCAACTTTTTCAGCGATTTTTATCATGTTACTGCTGTTTCTATACATGCAGTTTTTATGTCCCGGTGACCAGTGAAACTGCAGTTCTGACTCTCTGCCCATTCATTTAGATAGGAGCCTGGTCTTGTTATTCAGAAATAGCTGCCCGGAGGCGTTGCCAAGATGGCGGCCGAGTGGCAGGACTTGCCTAAAAGGACTTTGGTAGAAGTTCAACATGATGATGAGATGATCAGTGTAACTCCACAACAACTACATAAATGTCTCCACTAACATTCAGAAACTCTTGCTGAGTCTCTCCGTAAGGCTGCACTCACTACTGGTTATTCTGGGATTCTGTGAGATTAGCCTTTCTAGAAGAGATTAGAGTTTCTGAAGCTCGTGTAAAGACTCCGCCCTCTTCTGAACAGAGGTGGAGCTAAAGCTTATTTGCATTTAAAGGAACACACACAAAATGGGGCAAATTTGACAAACTATAATAAATGAGGCCATCCTTAAAAATATTTTGGTTTGCAGTAACAGCAAAAAAAAAAAAAAAAAGGGGGTCGGTAGGTAGGCAAATTTTTTTTTTTTCAAGATTCAATGTAAAAAAAAAAAGTAAAATTTTGGTCATGAATTTAAACAAATTTGCATATCGTGACGTCACTGACTGTGCCTTCAAACCGTGCCTTCTGGCGCACCTTTGAAAACCTCATTCTGATGAAGGTTATATAGATATGTCAAAAACATTTTTATTACATTAATTCCAGCTGCATTTATTTGATTTTTTTTGTGACAAAATCAAGAAAAAAGAAGCCACTAGATTTCAATGAAAGTGGATTTTCAGAGGTAAACAAATTAAAATGACTTCAGAATTCACAAAATAACAGTTAATTAGATTATGCAATGTAATACCTATGAGAAAACATAATGTGTTACATTTGGGATGTTTACATCCATAAAATATAATTTCAATTGTGTTACTGGTTACTAGTTTACTGGGTTATAGGCTACTGTTTTACTTGCATCCACCGCTAGGTGTCAATGCAACCTACAAATCAGAGACCAGTTACGTTCTTTCGGCTGTCACTTTTGTGAAAAAAATCCTGTTTGTTTTTTGAGACAAAAGTGTTCATTTAAATCGATTGTAAAATCAAGTTTTCATGTCTACAGACGTTTCCATTATTAACGCCACATATTATAGGCAAATCCACGGACAACTAACAGGCATTAGGACCAGATTAGGACGAACGTAAAGAGAGCGCATGAGACGCGCACAAGTCAGCAATATTTCTGATGATTTATTGGCGTGAATTTTCGTGCACAATGACAAACAGGACTACAAAATTCTTGAAAAACAACACCCGCAGCCATCATTACCAAGCGCGAACCACTGACAGTGAATGAAACGAAGCAAACGTGTCTAGGCCATATGTGACGTATACCATGGTGTAAACATAATCATAGACGCCGCGGGTTTATATCTAAAAGAAAGAACGTATCCTATGTAGGCTTTTTATATTCACAATACTTACTAAAATATTATTAATATTATATTATTGCATTTGTATTAGTTGTTTGAAGAGTAAAACATTTTTTTGGTCGGTCTTAACGCAAGTTTACAATCGGTAAGTCGGTCGGACTAAAAGGGAAAAAAAAATAATAATTGGGTCGGTCCTAAATTGACAGGGTCGGTCGGGTTACGGCAAACAAGAATATTTTTAAGGATGGCACTCTCCTCACACTCTCTCACCTCTCACTCTCACCTGTCTCAAACTATCTCACATGTCTCAAACTATCTCACCTGTCTCACTCTCACCTGTCTCACACTCTCATATCCGTCTCACACTCTCACCTCTCACTCTCACCTGTCTCACACTCTCTCACCTGTCTCACTCTCACCTGTCTCATACTCTCACCTGTCTCACTCTCTCACCTGTCTTACTCTCACCTATCTCACACTCTCACCTGTCTCACACTCTCAACTGTCTCACTCTCACCTGTCTCACACTCTCACATGTCTCACTCTCACCTGTCTCACTCTCACATGTCTCACACTCTCTCACCTGTCTCCCACTCTCACCTGTCTCACACTCTCTCACCTGTCTTACTCTCACCTATCTCACACTCTCACCTGTCTCACACTCTCACCTGTCTCACACTCTCATATCTGTCTCACACTCTCTCACCTCTCACTCTCACCTGTCTCACACTCTCTCACCTGTCTCACACTCTCACCTGTCTCACACTCTCTCACCTGTCTCACACTCTCACCTGTCTCACTCTCACCTGTCTCACACTCTCACCTGTCTCACCTGTCTTACTCTCACATATCTCACACTCTCACCTGTCTCACTTGTCTCTCTCACCTGTCTCACCTGTCTCGCCTGTCTTACTCTCACCTGTCTTACTCTCACCTGTCTCACTCTCACCTGTCTCACTCTTACCTGTCTCACACTATCACCTGTCTCTCTCACCTGTCTCACACTATCACCTGTCTCACACTCTCACCTGTCTCACACTCTCACCTGTCTCCAGGCCTGCAGCACCCGGTCCAGTGTGTGTACGGCGTACTGGCCGACGGCGGCCCTCAGCGGCTGCAGCGTGGCGTCGCAGTGCAGCGTGTGTCGAGAGCACGTGTGTGTGTGTGTGGCGTGTCCCTGCAGGCCGACGGGCTGAAGGACCGGCAGAAGCGTGAGGTTTCGGTACTCCAGCAGCCGGCAGCTCAGTGTGGACGAGAAGCTGAGCTCGTGACAGCACTGAGACACGTCACTCCACTGACGCATAAACACACACGGCTCACGCACACACACCACCGCAAACTCCTGATCCTGAGGCAACTTCCTGTCCGGGAGGAAGGGGCGGAGCTTCTGGCACGGCACTGCAAAAGAGTCAAATTAGAGTATAGAATAAAATCAGTACAGTTTAATTGTTTTTATTCTAAAATGATTCATTTTAATTTGACACACACACAGTCTCACACACACCTGTGCCCAGCTGGTCCAGGTTGTGACAGAAGTGCAGCTCCAGGTAGGCCAGTCGTAAGGAAACACCGACTGATGGCACGAACCATGGCGCGAAGCAGGAGTCGACTCGCGTACATGCGGCCAGAGCGGTGGGACACACCAGCTGCTCACAGGGCACCTGGGACCCGGACTCACTGTCTGAACTACACACACACACACACAGACATGATTACACACTACACACGCCTCTAAAACACACACACTCACATAAAACACACTCACCTCTCGTCTCCACCGTCACTGGTGCTGTTGAGCACCACCCTCCAGAGGTCAGAGGTCACCAGGTCAGTCTGGTGTGTGTTGGGGGTCAGAGTGGGCAGGGTCAGCTCACACACGCTGCTCTCTGATAGGCTGAACTCTTATACGGCACAAACGCTCGATGCAGCTCGTCCCAGTACTCCAGACTGCACGGCACCTACACACAGACATGATCTAAAGAACTGATGCTTCATCCGACAAATGAAACACTCATCATCATCATGAGAAGCTGCAAGAGAACACGAGGAACCTGGTGTGTTTTCATCTCTTCAGGTCACAAACGCTCTTCAAACACAAATACAGTGTTTGTAAGCATAAAACTGAGCAAAAACACTTTCAGTGAGTCATGAATGACTGACACTGGACAAAAGAGTGAAAGAGAACAGAAATAGCACTGTCTGTCTCTCTGTCTGTCTGACTCTGGTGTGAAATCTGTTCCTCTTAATATAACAGTCACTGCTTTACAAGAGTTTCTTGTAAAACAGCAGAAAATTCAAATCACAGGATCAATTAAATGAGCCTTTTTGAAGCAGCAATAAAAGGAAAAAATAAAATTCTGAGCTGAAAATAATTAAATATGAATCATGAGGTGTAGGTGTGTGTGTGTGTGTGTCTGTGTGTGTGTGTGTGTGTGTGTGTGTGTGTGTGTGTGTTTGTGTGTGTGTGTGTGTGTGTGTGTGTGTGTGTGTGTGTGTGTGTGTGTGTGTGTGTGTTTGTGTGTTGTTTTGTGTTTGTGGGCACATTCCTGCAGACAGGCGTCCATGTCCGTGACGGTCCAATCATCTCTCAGCTCAATGATGACAGTGATTGACTCATGCAGTCATCAGCAAAAGCAGCACTAATGCAGTGTTCATCAGCAGCACTAGCACTAATGCAGTGTTCATCAGCAGCACTAATGTAGTGTTCATCAGCAGCACTAATGCAGTGTTTATCAGCAGCACTAGCACTAATGCAGTGTTCATCAGCAGCACTAATGTAGTGTTCATCAGCAGCACTTAATGCAGTGTTCATCAGCAGCACTAATGCAGCACTAATGCAGTGTTCATCAGCAGCACTAATGCAGTGTTCATCAGCAGCACTAATGCAGTGTTCACCAGCAGCACTAGCACTAATGCAGTGTTCATCAGCAGCACTAATGCAGTGTTTATCAGCAGCACTAATGCAGTGTTCATCAGCAGCAGCACTAATGCAGTGTTCATCAGCAGCACTAATGCAGTGTTCATCAGCAGCACTAGCACTAATGCAGTGTTCATCAGCAGCACTAATGTAGTGTTCATCAGCAGCACTAATGCAGTGTTCATCAGCAGCACTAATGCAGTGTTCATCAGCAGCACTAATGCAGTGTTCATCAGCAGCACTAATGCAGTGTTCATCAGCAGCACTAGCACTAATGCAGTGTTCATCAGCAGCACTAATGTAGTGTTCATCAGAGCACTAATCAGTGTTCATACAGCAATGCACCAAGCAGTGTTCATCAGCAGCACTAATGCATGTTCATCACAGCACTAAGCAGTGTCATCGCAGCACTAATGCAGTGTTCATCAGCACACTAATAGTGTTCATCAGCAGCACTAATGAGTGTTCATCACACACTAATCATGTTCATCACAGCACTAATGCAGTGTTCATCAGCAGCACTAATGCAGTGTTCATCAGCAGCACAATGCAGTGCATCAGCAGCACTAGCACTAATGCAGTGTTCATCAGCACACTAATGAGTGTCATCAGCAGCACAATGCAGTGTTCATCAGCAGCACTAAGTGCAGCACTAATGCAGTGTTCATCAGCAGCACTAATGCAGTGTTCATCAGCAGCACTAATGCAGTGTTCATCAGCAGCACTAATGCAGCATACAGCACACTAATGCAGTGTTCATCAGCAGCACTAATGCAGCACAATGCAGGGGTTCATCAGCAGCACTATGCAGCACTAATGCAGTGTTCATCAGCAGCACTAATCAGATCAGCACTAATGCAGTGTTCATCAGCAGCACTAATGCATGTCATCACAGCACTAATGCAGTGTTCATCAGCAGCAACTAATGCAGGTTTCATCAGCAGCACTAATGCAGTGTTCATCAGCAGCACTAATGCAGTGTTCACTCAGCACACTATGCAGTGTTCATACCCAAATGCAGTGTTCAGCAGCACTAATGCAGTGTTCATCAGCACAAGCACTAATGCAGTGTTCATCGCAGCACTAGAGTTCATCAGCAGCACTAATGATCATGTTCATCGCAGCACTAATGTGTCACAGCACTAATGCAGTGTTCATCAGGCAGCACTAATGCAGTGTTCATCAGCAGCACACTAATCACTATGCGTGTTCATCAGCAGCACTAATGCAGTGTTCATCAGCAGCACTAATGCAGTGTTCATCAGCAGCACTAATGCAGTGTTCATCAGCAGCACTAATACAGTGTTCATCAGCAGCAGCACTAATGCTAGTGTTCATCAGCAGCACTAATGCAGTGTTCATCAGCAGCACTAATGCAGCTATGCTGTTCATCAGCAGCACTAATGCAGCCACTAATGCAGTGTTCATCAGCAGCACTAATGCAGCACTTAATGCAGCACTAATGCAGTGTTCATCAGCAGCACTAATGCAGCACTAATGCAGTGTTCATCAGCACATGCAGCACTAATGCAGCACTAATGCAGTGTTCATCAGCAGCACTAATGCAGCACTAATGCAGTGTTCATCAGCAGCACTAATGCAGACTAACAGTGTTCATCAGCAGCACTAATGCAGCACTAATGCAGTGTTCATCTAGCAGCACTAATGCAGTGTTCATCAGCACTAATGCAGCACTAATGCAGTGTTCATCAGCAGCACTAATGCACACAATAATATCAGCAGCACTAATGCAGTGTTCATCAGCAGCACTAATGCAGCACTAATGCAGTGTTCAACATATCAGCCTAATGCATTCATCAAGCACTAATGCAGCACTAATGCAGTGTTCATCAGCAGCACTAATGCAGTGTTCATCAGCAGCACTAATGCAGTGTTCATCAGGCAGCATAATGCAGCACTAATGCAGTGTTCATCAGCAGCACTAATGCAGCACTAATGCAGTGTTCATCAGCAGCACTAATGCAGTGTTCATCAGCCAAAGCAGCATAATGCATGTTCATCGAGCAGCACTAATGCAGGTGTCATCACGCACTAATCTTTCAGCACACTAAAGTATGCATAACAGCACTAATGCAGTGTTCATCGCAGCATAGCAGCACTAATGCAGTGTCATCGCAGCCTAGCAGTGTTCATCGCAGCACTAATGCAGCATCGCAGCATAATGCAGTGTTCATCACACACTAGACTAAGCAGTGTTCATCACACTATAGCACAGCAGCACTAATGCAGTGTTCATCAGCAGCACTAATGCAGTGTCATCAGAAAGCAGCACTAATGCAGTGTTCATCAGCAGCACTAATGCAGTGTCATCAGCAGCACTAATGCAGTGTTCATCAGCAGCACTAGCACTAATGCAGTGTTCATCAGCAGCACTAATGCAGTGTTCATCAGCAGCACTAATGCAGTGTTCATCAGCAGCAGCACTAATGCAGTGTTCATCAGCAGCATAGCACTAATGCAGTGTTCATCACAGCACTAATGTAGTGTTCATCAGCAGCACTAATGCAGTGTTCATCAGCAGCACTAATGCAGCACTAATGCAGTGTTCATCAGCAGCCTAATGCAGTGTTCATCAGCAGCACTAATGCAGTGTTCATCAGCAGCACTAATGCAGCACTAATGCAGTGTTCATCAGCAGCACTAATGCAGCACTAATGCAGTGTTCATCAGCAGCACTAAGCACACTAATGCAGCACTAATGCAGTGTTCATCAGCAGCACTAATGCAGTGTTCTTCAGCAGCACTAAAGCACACTAATGCAGCACTAATGCAGTGTTCATCAGCAGCACTAATGCAGCACATAATGCAGTGTTCATCAGCAGCACTAATGCAGTGTTCATCAGCAGCACTAATGCAGTGTTCATCGGCAGCACTAATGCAGTGTCATCAGCAGCACTAGAACTAATGCATGTGTTCATCAGCAGCACTAATGTAGTGTTCATCAGCAGCACTAATGCAGTGTTCATCAGCAGCACTAATGCAGGTTCATCAGCAGCAGCACTAATGCAGTGTTCATCAGCAGCAAGCACCTAATGCAGTGTTCATCAGCAGCAGCACTAATGCAGTGTTCACAGCAGCACTAGCACTAATGCAGTGTTCATCAGCAGCACTAGCACTAATGCAGTGTTCATCAGCAGCACTAATGCAGTGTTCATCAGCAGCACTAATGCAGTGTTCATCAGCAGCAGCACTAATGCAGTGTTCATCAGCAGCACTAGCACTAATGCAGTGTTCATCAGCAGCACTAATGTAGTGTTCATCAGCAGCACAATGCAGTGTTCATCAGCAGCACTAATGCAGCACTAAGCAGTGTTCATCAGCAGCCCTAATGCAGTGTTCATCACACACAATGCATGTTCATCAGCAGCACTAATGCAGCACTAATGCACACTAATGCAGTGTTCATCAGCAGCACTAATGCAGCACTAATGCAGTGTTCATCAGCAGCACTAATGCAGCACTAATGCAGTGTTCATCAGCAGCACTAATGCAGCACAATGCAGTGTTCATCAGCAGCACTAATGCAGTGTTCATCAGCAGCACTAATGCAGTCACTAATGCAGTGTTCATCAGCAGCAACACTAGCAGCAAGTGTTCATCAGCAGCACTAATGCAGCACTAATTCGCACTAATGCAGTGTTCATCAGCAGCACTAATGCAGTGTTCATCAGCAGCACTAATGCAGTGTTCATCAGCAGCACTAATGCAGTGTTCATCAGCAGCACTAATGCAGCACTAATGCAGTGTTCATCAGCAGCACTAATACAGTGTTCATCAGCAGCACTAATGCAGTGTTCATCAGCAGCACTAATGCAGTGTTCATCAGCAGCACTAATGCAGTGTTCATCAGCAGCACTAATTCAGTGTTCATCAGCAGCACTAATGCAGTGTTCATCAGCAGCACTAATGCAGTGTTCATCAGCAGCACTAATGCAGTGTTCATCAGCAGCACTAATGCAGTGTTCACTAATGCAGTGTTCATCAGCAGCACTAATGCAGTGTTCATCAGCAGCACTAATGCAGCACTAATGCAGTGTTCATCAGCAGCACTAAAGCAGCACTAATGCAGCACTAATGCAGTGTTCATCAGCAGCACTAATGCAGTGTTCATCAGCAGCACTAATGCAGTGTTCATCACCAGCACTAATGCAGTGTTCATCAGCAGCACTAATGCAGCGCTCACCTGCAGTACGTCTCCGAGATCGGCCGTGCTGATGTCCGGGTCGTCGGTGGTGTTGAAGGGAACAGGTGTGATTCTGAGGAACGTGATGACGCGTGGTTCAGGATATCGCCACAGCATCACGCCTGAAGACTCCTCCGTCTCCCTCCAGAACACCACCTCATGAGGCGACGGCAGCTTCTGACACGCTGAGAGACAGGCAGACAGATGTCACCGCACACACTTATGAAATTTTATTAAGCTGTAACGTGTGTGTTTGTGTGTGTGTGTGTGTGTGTTACCTGAGTCCTGTATGTACTGGAAGAGGCCTGTGCGCAGGTCATCAGATGAGTGTTCTGATTGGGCAGGGAGAGGGGTGGGAGGGGAGAAGAGAGAGGGGCTTATCACTAGACTCCGCCTCCTTTCTGCTAATCTGACTCCAGTAGTTCTGCAGCTCCTCTTGAATCTCAGACAAACAGTTAAACTGCTGCTGCCCCCAAAACACCTGTGACAGACAGACAGACAGACAGACAGACAGACAGACAGACAGACAGACAGATGACAGACAGATGACAGAGAGACAGACAGACAGATGACAGAGAGACAGATGACAGACAGACAGACAGGCAGGCAGACAGACAGATGATAGACAGATGACAGAGAGACAGACAGACAGATGACAGAGAGACAGATGACAGAGAGACAGATGACAGACAGACAGACAGACAGACAGACAGACAGACAGACAGACAGGCAGACAGACAGACAGACAGATAGATGATAGACAGATGACAGAGAGACAGACAGACAGACAGAGAGAGAGACATAGTAAAAATACAGAGAGTTTTCTGTGAGGG
>CM070832.1:0-2500 GCA_036326025.1 Chrosomus eos
ACCCTAACCCTAACCCTAACCCTAACCCTAACCCTAACCCCTAACCCTAAACCCTAACCCTAACCCTAACCCTAACCCTAACCCTAATAACCCTAACCCTAACCCTAAACCCTAACCTACCAACCCTAAACCCTAACCCTAACCCTAACACCCCCCCCCCCCCCCCCCCCCCCCCCCCCCCCTAACCCCTAACCCTACACCCTAACCCCTACCCTAACCCTAACCCTAACCCTAACCCCTAACCCTAACCCTAACCAACCCTAACCCAACCCTAACCCTAACCCCACCCTAAACCCTAACCTAACCCCCCTAACCCTAAACCCTAACCCAAACCCTAACCCCTAACCCTAACCCTCCCTAACCCTAACCCTAACCCTAAACCCTAACCCTAACCCTAACCCTAACCCTAACCCTAACCCTAACCCTAACCCTAACCCTACCCTAACCCTAACCCTAACCTAACCCTAACCAACCTAACCCTAACCCTAAACCCTAACCCTAACCCTAACCCAAACCCAACCCTAACCCTAACCCTAACCCTAACCCTAACCCTAACCACTTTTTTTTTTTTTTTTTTTTTTTTTTTTTTTTTTTTTTTTTTTTTTTTTTTTTTTTTTTTTTTTTTTTTTTTTTTTTTTTTTTTTTTTTTTTTTTTTTTTTTTTTTTTTTTTTTTTTTTTTTTTTTTTTTTTTTTTTTTTTTTTTTTTTTTTTTTTTTTTTTTTTAAAAAAAAAAAAAAAAAAAAAAAAAAAAAAAAAAAAAAAAAAAAAAAAAAAAAAAAAAAAAAAAAAAAAAAAAAAAAAAAAAAAAAAAAAAAAAAAAAAAAAAAAAAAAAAAAAAAAAAAAAAAAAAAAAAAAAAAAAAAAAAAAAAAAAAAAAAAAAAAAAAAAAAAAAAAAAAAAAAAAAAAAAAAAAAAAAAAAAAAAAAAAAAAAAAAAAAAAAAAAAAAAAAAAAAAAAAAAAAAAAAAAAAAAAAAAAAAAAAAAAAAAAAAAAAAAAAAAAAAAAAAAAAAAAAAAAAAAAAAAAAAAAAAAAAAAAAAAAAAAAAAAAAAAAAAAAAAAAAAAAAAAAAAAAAAAAAAAAAAAAAAAAAAAAAAAAAAAAAACCCTAACCCTAACCTACAACCTAAACCAAACCCTAACCACCAACCCTAACCAACCCCTAACCTAACCCTACCACCCACCCACAACCAAAAACCCTACCAACCCACCAACCTACCCTAACCCAACAACCTAACCAACAACCAACCAACCAACCCACCAACCTACCCTAACCTAAACCCAACCACCACCTAACCCTAAAACCCAACCAACCAACCAACCCCCAACCCCCACCAAAACCCTACCACCCACCCACCCAACCCACCTAACCACCCAACCCTACCACACCTAACCAACCCTAACCTAACCAACCCAACCAACCCTAACCTACCTAACCCTACCCTAACCCTAACCCAACTAACCTAACCCTAACCCTAACCTAACCTAACCCAACCCTAAACCAACAAAACCACCCAACCCTAACCCTAACCTACCTAACCCAACACCCACCCAAACCCACCCACCAACCACCCAACCCTAACTACCCACACCAACTAACCCAACCCAACCTACCAACCCAACCCAACCCAACCAACCCAACCAACCTAACCCTAACCACCACCCTCCTACCCAACCTCCTAACCCTACCCAACCCTACCAACCTAACCCTAACTACCACCACCCTAACCCTAACCAACCACCTAACCCTAACCCTAACCCAACCTAACCTAACCCCAACCTAACCACCCTAACCCTACCTAACCTAACCCTAACCAACCAACCCAACCTAACCCAACCAACCCAACCCTAACCTAACCCTAACCAACCACCAACCCACCCTAACCACCAACCCAACCCAACCCTAACAACCCTACCCAACCTACCCTAACCAACCCAACCCAACCTAACCCACCACCCAACCCTAACCCAACCTAACCCTAACCCTAACCACCTACCAACCAACCAACCCAACCACCCAACCTACACCCTACCCTAACCCAACCCAACCCAACCCAACCTAACCCAACCACCCTAACCCAACCAACCTAACCCTAACCCAACCCTAACCCTAACCCACCCACCTAACCTAACCCTAACCATAACCCTAACCCTAACCAACCTACCAACCTACCCAACCCAACCCACCCAACCACCTAACCCAACCCAACCCAACCCAACCCACCCACCCCCTAACCCAACCCAACCCACCCTACCTACCCACCACAACCCTAACCAACCAACCCAACCCAACCCAACCCAACCACCCAACCCTAACCCAACCCTCCAACCACCCTAACCCAACCCAACCTAACCCTAACCCAACCACCAACCCCAACCCTACCCTAACCCAACCAAACCCAACCCTAACCTAACCCAACCTAACCCTACCCACCCTAACACCCACCCTAACCCTAACCAACCCAACCCTAACCCAACCCACCAACCCAACCAACCTAACAA
>CM070832.1:5000-10000 GCA_036326025.1 Chrosomus eos
CAACACTTGACCCAACACTTGACCCAACACTTGACCCAACACTTCGCCTAACATTTACCCAATACTTGACCCAACACTTGACCCAACACTTGACCCAACACTTGACCCAACACTTGACCCAACACTTGACCCAAACACTTGACCCAACACTTGACCCAACACTTGGGCAAAAAACTTGACCCAACACTTGACCCTAACTTGACCCAACACTTGACCCAACACTTGACCCAACACTTGACCCAAACACTTGACCCAACACTTGACCCAACACTTGGGCAAAAAACTTGACCCAACACTTGACCCTAACTTGACCCAACACTTGACCCAACACTTCGCCTAACATTTACCCAACACTTGGGCAAAAAACTTGACCCAACACTTGACCCAATACTTGACCTAACATTGACCCAACACTTGGGCAAAAAACTTGACCCAACACTTGACCCAACACTTCGCCTAACATTTACCCAACACTTGGGCAAAAAACTTGACCCAACACTTCACCTAACATTGACCCAACACTTGACCCAACACTTGGGGGGAGACTTGACCCAACACTTGGGGGAGACTTGACCCAACACTTGGGGGGGGACTTGACCCAACACTTGGGGGGAGACTTGACCCAACACTTGGGGGGAGACTTGACCCAACACTTGGGGGGGAACTTGACCCAACACTTGGGGGGGGACTTGACCCAACACTTGGGGGGAGACTTGACCCAACACTTGGGGGGGAACTTGACCCAACACTTGGGGGGGGACTTGACCCAACACTTGGGGGGAGACTTGACCCAACACTTGGGGGGGAACTTGACCCAACACTTGGGGGGAGACTTGACCCAACACTTGGGGGGAGACTTGACCCAACACTTGGGGGGGAACTTGACCCAACACTTGGGGGGGACTTGACCCAACACTTGGGGGGGAACTTGACCCAACACTTGGGGGGGAACTTGACCCAACACTTGGGGGGGAACTTGACCCAACACTTGACCCAACGGCACAACTCAACCCCAAAACTCAACCCCTGACAATAGAGAAACTCAACCCTAGCAACGGCGAAACTCAACCCCTGACAATAGAGAAACTCAACCCTAGCAACGGCGAAACTCAACCCTAGCAACGGAGAAACTCAACCCTAGCAACGGCGAAACTCAACCCTAGCAACGGCGAAACTCAACCCTAGCAACGGCGAAACTCAACCCTAGCAACGGCGAAACTCAACCCCTGACAATAGAGAAACTCAACCCTAGCAACGGCGAAACTCAACCCTAGCAACGGCGAAACTCAACCCTAGCAACGGCGAAACTCAACCCTAGCAACGGCGAAACTCAACCCCGACAAGAGAAACTCAACCCTAGCAACGGCGAAACTCAACCCTAGCAACGGCGAAACTCAACCCCTAGCAACGCGAAACTCAACCCTAGCAACGGCGAAACTCAACCCTAGCAACGGCGAAACTCAACCCACCCTACAATCGCGAACGACATCCATAGCATGGAACCCTAAATCCTAAACCCTAACCCTAACCCTAACTCACCTAACCTAACCCTAACCTAAACCCTAACCCTAACCCTAACCCTAACCCTAACCCTAACCCTAACCCTAACCCTAACCCTAACCCTAACCCTACAACCCTAACCCTAACCCTAACCCTAACCCTAACCCTAACCCTAAACCCTAACCCTAACCCTAACCCTAACCCTAACCCTAACCCTAACCCTAACCCTAACCCTAACCCTAACCCTAACCCTAACCCTAACCCTAACCCTAACCTAACCCTAACCCTAACCTAACCCTAACCCCACACCTAACCCTAACCCTAACCCTAACCCTAACCCTAACCCTAACCCTAACCCTAACCCTAACCCTAACCCTAACCTAACCCTAACCCTAACCCTACTAACCCAACCTAACCCACTAACCCTAACCCTAACCCTAACCCTAACCTAACCTAACCCTAACCTAACCTCTACCTAACCCTAACCCTAACCCTAACCCTAACCCTAACCCAAACTCATGTATCTATATCTATCTATCTATCTATCTATCTATCTATCTATCTATCTATCTATCTATCTATCTATCTATCTATCTATCTATCTATCTATCTATCTATCTATCTATCTATCTATCCATCAATCCATCAATCCATCCATCCATTCATCCATCCAGGCCTAAAAACATTGCCTTTTTTCAGACAAAACAAAACTCATGTATCTAGCTTTGGGCTTTTGACCACTGGATCATTGCAAACGCCTTGACCTTTTTGACCTTCCGGTGATGGCCACATCACATGCGATACGGCATCAGATATGGTACGGCGTCACAAGTGATTCCATCCACCTGCCAATTGTGCCATGACTCACTGGGGCCCCACAACCAAACCGAACGAGCCAGAGGAGCGGGGCCGGGGCCCTTTGGTCGCACGTGGTCCCATTACTACGTGGACAAAACTTGAGCTCTGTAGCTGCAAAAAGTAGCCGGCTGACCTAATGTTTATCACCCCATGGTGGCGCTAGAGCTACCAAACCGTGTGCAATCGACTCCCCGGCCCCTAATCACCGGGCACGCCAAGTTTCGTCTCTCTAACACCTACAGAACTCCAAAAAACCATGGGGTGCACTTGATAAAAGGGTGCACTCTTCGCTTTTACACCTATAACCTAACTCTCCCGACCAGACCGCACTAAAACCTACCCACTACCAGTAAATAACACTCAGAAACAAGAGCCCTTTACAAAACAGCCCACGTTTAACCAGCCCGGTTTTAAAAAATTGTGCAGTACTGCGTCTACACACCTGGTGGCGCTAGAGACACAAACCAAACCACCACCAGTCGACTGGCCATACCTCAATTAGTATATATTCCAAGTTTCGTACAAATACATCCAAGCGTTTGAGAGATATGGACACTTAAGCTTCAGCCAATCAGATGCAATATTTTAATGAGGGTGGTTACTAATGAGGATGAAACTCGTTTTTTACCTCTCTACCTAACCCTAACCCTAACCTAACCCTAACCCTAACCTAACCCTAACAAAGGTGCCTACTTACCTGTTGCAAGTGCCTGCAGATCGACATTGTTCGACGAAGTACCTGTTAAAAATTAAAAAACAACAATAAAGTTTATTATTATGTGGAAATTATATTTATGAAGCATCATACAATGCTGATGATGGTATCGGTTAATTTTGAGAGGGTGTGTAGCCCCGCCCTCCAAGCCTATATAAAGCTGGAGTGAACGGGAAGTATCTTCATTTAAAATTCACCTGATGAGAGCTGTGGTGGGCTCGAAACGCGTCGTGAAAACCCTATAATGACACATACAAACATTTCTAAACCTACCATCTTAATTTTTCACGTATCCCTATATGATACAGCCCTCGTTTATTTAGCCCGGGTTAGTGTGGGACCCGTGTGGCGTGTTGAGTGAGCTGTGGGATTTTTTACAGGTCCTGAAAAATAATTTAGAGACGCGTTGGCTGGCTTCGGGCGAGTGTCGGCTGTTGTGTATGTTTTGGGTGTGTGCTTGTGACTCTTGGCGGCCATTAGAACCTAGGCCCGTGCACAGCCGTTTTCGGATCCTTCGGGATTCGGATCCTGGAATTTTCCCCCTAACCCTAACCCAAACTCATGTATCTATATCTATCTATCTATCTATCTATCTATCTATCTATCTATCTATCTATCTATCTATCTATCTATCTATCTATCTATCTATCTATCTATCTATCTATCTATCTATCTATCTATCTATCTATCTATCTATCTATCTATCTATCTATCTATCTATCTATCCATCAATCCATCAATCCATCAATCCATCCATCCATTCATCCATCCAGGCCTAAAAACATTGCCTTTTTTCAGACAAAACAAAACTCATGTATCTAGCTTTGGGCTTTTGACCACTGATCATTGCAAACGCCTTGACCTTTTTGACCTTCCGGTGATGGCCACATCACATGCGATACGGCATCAGATATGGTACGGCGTCACAAGTGATTCCATCCACCTGCCAATTGTGCCATGACTCACTGGGCCCCACAACCAAACCGAACGAGCCAGAGGAGCGGGGCCGGGGCCCTTTGGTCGCACGTGGTCCCATTACTACGTGGACAAAACTTGAGCTCTGTAGCTGCAAAAAGTAGCCGGCTGACCTAATGTTTATCACCCCATGGTGGCGCTAGAGCTACCAAACCGTGTGCAATCGACTCCCCGGCCCCTAATCACCGGCACGCCAAGTTTCGTCTCTCTAACACCTACAGAACTCCAAAAAACCATGGTCACCTGATAAAAGGGTGCACTCTCGCTATTAACACCTAAAACCTAACCTCCGACCATACCAGCACTAAAACCTACCCATCTACCATAAATACACTCAAAACAAGAAGCCCTTTACAAAACAGCCCCGGTTATTACCACCGTTTTAAAATTGTGCAGCTCTGCGTTTTTACACACTGGTGCCTAGAGACAATAATAAACCACCACCATCGACTGGCATGCGCTGAATTAGTATTATTCCAAGGTTCGTACATTACAGTGCCAACTCTTGAGAGATATAGACACTAAGCTTCACCATCAGATGCAATTTTATGGGATGTTACAATGGATTGAAACTCTTTTACCCCTAACCTAACCCAAACCATAATCCTAACCTAACCCTAACCCAAATCATTATCTATCATCTATCTATCTATCTATCTATCTATCTATCTATCTATCTATCTATCTATCTATCTATCTATCTATCTATCTATCTATCTATCTATCTAATCTATCTATCTATCTATCTATCATCAATCCATCAATCCATCAATCCATCCATCCATTCATCCATCCAGGCCTAAAAACATTGCCTTTTTTTCAGACAAAACAAAACTCATGTATCTAGCTTTGGGCTTTTGACCACTGGATCATTGCAAACGCCTTGACCTTTTTGACCTTCCGGTGATGGCCACATCACATGCGATACGGCATCAGATATGGTACGGCGTCA
>CM070832.1:12500-137500 GCA_036326025.1 Chrosomus eos
CATCAATCCATCCATCCATTCATCCATCCAGGCCTAAAAACATTGCCTTTTTTCAGACAAAACAAAACTCATGTATCTAGCTTTGGGCTTTTGACCACTGGATCATTGCAAACGCCTTGACCTTTTTGACCTTCCGGTGATGGCCACATCACATGCGATACGGCATCAGATATGGTACGGCGTCACAAGTGATTCCATCCACCTGCCAATTGTGCCATGACTCACTGGGGCCCCACAACCAAACCGAACGAGCCAGAGGAGCGGGGCCGGGCCCTTTGGTCGCACGTGGTCCCATTACTACGTGGACAAAACTTGAGCTCTGTAGCTGCAAAAAGTAGCCGGCTGACCTAATGTTTATCACCCCATGGTGGCGCTAGAGCTACCAAACCGTGTGCAATCGACTCCCCGGCCCCTAATCACCGGGCACGCCAAGTTTCGTCTCTCTAACACCTACAGAACTCCAAAAAACCATGGGGTGCACTTGATAAAAGGGTGCACTCTTCGCTTTTACACCTATAACCTAACTCTCCCGACCAGACCGCACTAAAACCTACCCACTACCAGTAAATAACACTCAGAAACAAGAGCCCTTTACAAAACAGCCCACGTTTAACCAGCCCGGTTTTAAAAAATTGTGCAGTACTGCGTCTACACACCTGGTGGCGCTAGAGACACAAACCAAACCACCACCATCGACTGGCCATACCTCAATTAGTATATATTCCAAGTTTCGTACAAATACATCCAAGCGTTTGAGAGATATGGACACTTAAGCTTCAGCCAATCAGATGCAATATTTTAATGAGGGTGGTTACTAATGAGGATGAAACTCGTTTTTACCTCTCTACCTAACCCTAACCCTAACCTAACCCTAACCCTAACCTAACCCTAACAAAGGTGCCTACTTACCTGTTGCAAGTGCCTGCAGATCGACATTGTTCGACGAAGTACCTGTTAAAAATTAAAAAACAACAATAAAGTTTATTATTATGTGGAAATTATATTTATGAAGCATCATACAATGCTGATGATGGTATCGGTTAATTTTGAGAGGGTGTGTAGCCCCGCCCTCCAAGCCTATATAAAGCTGGAGTGAACGGGAAGTATCTTCATTTAAAATTCACCTGATGAGAGCTGTGGTGGGCTCGAAACGCGTCGTGAAAACCCTATAATGACACATACAAACATTTCTAAACCTACCATCTTAATTTTTCACGTATCCCTATATGATACAGCCCTCGTTTATTTAGCCCGGGTTAGTGTGGGACCCGTGTGGCGTGTTGAGTGAGCTGTGGGATTTTTTACAGGTCCTGAAAAATAATTTAGAGACGCGTTGGCTGGCTTCGGGCGAGTGTCGGCTGTTGTGTATGTTTTGGGTGTGTGCTTGTGACTCTTGGCGGCCATTAGAACCTAGGCCCGTGCACAGCCGTTTTCGGATCCTTCGGGATTCGGATCCTGGAATTTTCCCCTAACCCTAACCCAAACTCATGTATCTATATCTATCTATCTATCTATCTATCTATCTATCTATCTATCTATCTATCTATCTATCTATCTATCTATCTATCTATCTATCTATCTATCTATCTATCTATCTATCTATCTATCTATCTATCTATCTATCTATCTATCTATCTATCTATCTATCTATCTATCCATCAATCCATCAATCCATCAATCCATCCATCCATTCATCCATCCAGGCCTAAAAACATTGCCTTTTTTCAGACAAAACAAAACTCATGTATCTAGCTTTGGGCTTTGACCACTGGATCATTGCAAACGCCTTGACCTTTTTGACCTTCCGGTGATGGCCACATCACATGCGATACGGCATCAGATATGGTACGGCGTCACAAGTGATTCCATCCACCTGCCAATTGTGCCATGACTCACTGGGGCCCCACAACCAAACCGAACGAGCCAGAGGAGCGGGGCCGGGGCCCTTTGGTCGCACGTGGTCCCATTACTACGTGGACAAAACTTGAGCTCTGTAGCTGCAAAAAGTAGCCGGCTGACCTAATGTTTATCACCCCATGGTGGCGCTAGAGCTACCAAACCGTGTGCAATCGACTCCCCGGCCCCTAATCACCGGCACGCCAAGTTTCGTCTCTCTAACACCTACAGAACTCCAAAAAACCATGGGTGCACTTGATAAAAGGGTGCACTCTTCGCTTTTACACCTATAACCTAACTCTCCCGACCAGACCGCACTAAAACCTACCCACTACCAGTAAATAACACTCAGAAACAAGAGCCCTTTACAAAACAGCCCACGTTTAACCAGCCCGGTTTTAAAAAATTGTGCAGTACTGCGTCTACACACCTGGTGGCGCTAGAGACACAAACCAAACCACCACCAGTCGACTGGCCATACCTCAATTAGTATATATTCCAAGTTTCGTACAAATACATCCAAGCGTTTGAGAGATATGGACACTTAAGCTTCAGCCAATCAGATGCAATATTTTAATGAGGGTGGTTACTAATGAGGATGAAACTCGTTTTTACCTCTCTACCTAACCCTAACCCTAACCCTAACCCTAACCCTAACCCAAACTCATGTATCTATATCTATCTATCTATCTATCTATCTATCATCTATCTATCTATCTATCTATCTATCTATCTATCTATCTATCTATCTATCTATCTATCTATCTATCTATCTATCTATCTATCTATCCATCAATCCATCAATCCATCCATCCATTCATCCATCCAGGCCTAAAAAACATTGCCTTTTTTCAGACAAAACAAAACTCATGTATCTAGCTTTGGGCTTTTGACCACTGGATCATTGCAAACGCCTTGACCTTTTTGACCTTCCGGTGATGGCCACATCACATGCGATACGGCATCAGATATGGTACGGCGTCACAAGTGATTCCATCCACCTGCCAATTGTGCCATGACTCACTGGGGCCCCACAACCAAACCGAACGAGCCAGAGGAGCGGGGCCGGGGCCCTTTGGTCGCACGTGGTCCCATTACTACGTGGACAAAACTTGAGCTCTGTAGCTGCAAAAAGTAGCCGGCTGACCTAATGTTTATCACCCCATGGTGGCGCTAGAGCTACCAAACCGTGTGCAATCGACTCCCCGGCCCCTAATCACCGGGCACGCCAAGTTTCGTCTCTCTAACACCTACAGAACTCCAAAAAACCATGGGTGCACTTGATAAAAGGGTGCACTCTTCGCTTTTACACCTATAACCTAACTCTCCCCGACCAGACCGCACTAAAACCTACCCACTACCAGTAAATAACACTCAGAAACAAGAGCCCTTTACAAAACAGCCCACGTTTAACCAGCCCGGTTTTAAAAAATTGTGCAGTACTGCGTCTACACACCTGGTGGCGCTAGAGACACAAACCAAACCACCACCAGTCGACTGGCCATACCTCAATTAGTATATATTCCAAGTTTCGTACAAATACATCCAAGCGTTTGAGAGATATGGACACTTAAGCTTCAGCCAATCAGATGCAATATTTTAATGAGGGTGGTTACTAATGAGGATGAAACTCGTTTTTTACCTCTCTACCTAACCCTAACCCTAACCCTAACCCTAACCTAACCCTAACCCTAACCCTAACCCTAACCCTAACCCTAACAAAGGTGCCTACTTACCTGTTGCAAGTGCCTGCAGATCGACATTGTTCGACGAAGTACCTGTTAAAAATTAAAAAACAACAATAAAGTTTATTATTATGTGGAAATTATATTTATGAAGCATCATACAATGCTGATGATGGTATCGGTTAATTTTGAGAGGGTGTGTAGCCCCGCCCTCCAAGCCTATATAAAGCTGGAGTGAACGGGAAGTATCTTCATTTAAAATTCACCTGATGAGAGCTGTGGTGGGCTCGAAACGCGTCGTGAAAACCCTATAATGACACATACAAACATTTCTAAACCTACCATCTTAATTTTTCACGTATCCCTATATGATACAGCCCTCGTTTATTTAGCCCGGGTTAGTGTGGGACCCGTGTGGCGTGTTGAGTGAGCTGTGGGATTTTTTACAGGTCCTGAAAAATAATTTAGAGACGCGTTGGCTGGCTTCGGGCGAGTGTCGGCTGTTGTGTATGTTTTTGGGTGTGTGCTTGTGACTCTTGGCGGCCATTAGAACCTAGGCCCGTGCACAGCCGTTTTCGGATCCTTCGGGATTCGGATCCTGGAATTTTCCCCTAACCCTAACCCAAACTCATGTATCTATATCTATCTATTCTATCTATCTATCTATCTATCTATCTATCTATCTATCTATCTATCTATCTATCTATCTATCTATCTATCTATCTATCTATCTATCTATCTATCTATCTATCTATCTATCTATCTATCTATCTATCTATCTATCTATCTATCTATCTATCTATCTATCTTATCTATCCATCAATCCATCAATCCATCAATCCATCCATCCATTCATCCATCCAGGCCTAAAAACATTGCCTTTTTTCAGACAAAACAAAACTCATGTATCTAGCTTTGGGCTTTTGACCACTGGATCATTGCAAACGCCTTGACCTTTTTGACCTTCCGGTGATGGCCACATCACATGCGATACGGCATCAGATATGGTACGGCGTCACAATGATTCCATCCACCTGCCAATTGTGCCATGACTCACTGGCCCCACAACCAAACCGAACGAGCCAGAGGAGCGGGGCCGGGGCCCTTTGGTCGCACGTGGTCCCATTACTACGTGGACAAAACTTGAGTCTGTAGCTGCAAAAAGTAGCCGCTGACCTAATGTTTATCACCCCATGGTGGCGCTAGAGCTACCAACCGTGTGCAATCGACTCCCGGCCCCTAATCACGGGCAGCCAAGTTTCGTCTCTCTAACACCTACAGAACTCCAAAAACCATGGGGTGCACTTGATAAAAGGGTGCACTCTTCGCTTTTACACCTAAACCTAACTCTCCCGACCAGACCGCACTAAAACTACCCACTACCATAAATAACACTCAGAACAAGAGCCTTTACAAAACAGCCACGTTTAACCAGCCCGGTTTTAAAAAATTGTGCAGTACTGGTCTACACACCTGGTGGCGCTAGAGACACAAACCAAACCACCACCAGTCGACTGGCCATACCTCAATTGTATATATTCCAAGTTTCGTACAAATACATCCAAGCGTTGAGAGATATGGACACTTAAGCTTCAGCCAATCAGATGCAATATTTAATGAGGGTGGTTACTAATGAGGATGAAACTCGTTTTACCTCTCTACCTAACCTAACCCTAACCTAACCCTAACCCTAACCCAAACTCATGTATCTATATCTATCTATCTATTATCTATCTATCTATCTATCTATCTATCTATCTATCTATCTATCTATCTATCTATCTATCTATCTATCTATCTATCTATCTATCTATCTATCCATCAATCATCAATCCATCCATCCATTCATCCATCCAGGCCTAAAAACATTGCCTTTTTTCAGACAAAACAAAACTCATGTATCTAGCTTTGGGCTTTTGACCACTGGATCATTGCAAACGCCTTGACCTTTTTGACCTTCCGGTGATGGCCACATCACATGCGATACGGCATCAGATATGGTACGGCGTCACAATGATTCCATCCACTGCAATTGTGCATGACTCACTGGGGCCCCACAACCAAACCGAAGAGCCAGAGGAGCGGGGCCGGGGCCCTTTGGTCGCACGTGGTCCCATTACTACGTGGACAAAATTGAGCTCTGTAGCTGCAAAAAGTAGCCGGCTGACCTAATGTTATCACCCCATGGTGGCGCTAGAGCTACCAAACCGTGTGCAATCGACTCCCCGGCCCCTAATCACCGGGCACGCCAAGTTTCGTCTCTCTAACACCTACAGAACTCCAAAAAACCATGGGGTGCACTTGATAAAAGGTGCACTCTTCGCTTTACACCTATAACCTAACTCTCCCGACCAGACCGCACTAAACTACCACTACCAGTAAATAACACTCAGAAACAAGAGCCCTTTACAAACAGCCCACGTTTAACCAGCCCGTTTTAAAAAATTGTGCATACTGCGTCTACACACCTGGTGGCGCTAGAGACACAAACCAAACCACCACCAGTCGACTGGCCATACCTCAATTAGTATATATTCCAGTTTCGTACAAATACATCCAAGCGTTTGAGAGATATGGACACTTAAGCTTCAGCCAATCAGATGCAATATTTTAATGAGGGTGGTTACTAATGAGATGAAACTCGTTTTACCTCTCTACTAACCCTAACCCTAACCTAACCCTAACCCTAACCTAACCCTACAAAGGTGCCTACTTACCTGTTGCAAGTGCCTGCAGATCGACATTGTTCGACGAAGTACTGTTAAAAATTAAAAAACAACAATAAAGTTTATTATTATGTGGAAATTATATTTATGAAGCATCATACAATGCTGATGATGGTATCGGTTAATTTTGAGAGGGTGTGTAGCCCCGCCCTCCAAGCCTATATAAAGCTGGAGTGAACGGGAAGTATCTTCATTAAATTCACCTGATGAGAGCTGTGGTGGGCTCGAACGCGTCGTGAAAACCCTATAATGACACATACAAACATTTCTAAACCTACCATCTTAATTTTTCACGTATCCCTATATGATACAGCCCTCGTTTATTTAGCCCGGGTTAGTGTGGGACCCGTGTGGCGTGTTGAGTGAGCTGTGGGATTTTTTACAGGTCCTGAAAAATAATTTAGAGACGCGTTGGCTGGCTTCGGGCGAGTGTCGGCTGTTGTGTATGTTTTGGGTGTGTGCTTGTGACTCTTGGCGGCCATTAGAACCTAGGCCCGTGCACAGCCGTTTTCGGATCCTTCGGGATTCGGATCCTGGAATTTTCCCCTAACCCTAACCCAAACTCATGTATCTATATCTATCTCTATCTATCTATCTATCTATCTATCTATCTATCTATCTATCTATCTATCTATCTATCTATCTATCTATCTATCTATCTATCTATCTATCTATCTATCTATCTATCTATCTATCTATCTATCTATCTATCTATCTATCTATCTATCTATCTATCTATCCATCAATCCATCAATCCATCAATCCATCCATCCATTCATCCATCCAGGCCTAAAAACATTGCCTTTTTTCAGACAAAACAAAACTCATGTATCTAGCTTTGGGCTTTTGACCACTGGATCATTGCAAACGCCTTGACCTTTTTGACCTTCCGGTGATGGCCACATCACATGCGATACGGCATCAGATATGGTACGGCGTCACAAGTGATTCCATCCACCTGCCAATTGTGCCATGACTCACTGGGGCCCCACAACCAAACCGAACGAGCCAGAGGAGCGGGGCCGGGGCCCTTTGGTCGCACGTGGTCCCATTACTACGTGGACAAAACTTGAGCTCTGTAGCTGCAAAAAGTAGCCGGCTGACCTAATGTTTATCACCCCATGGTGGCGCTAGAGCTACCAAACCGTGTGCATCGACTCCCCGGCCCCTAATCACCGGGCACGCCAAGTTTCGTCTCTCTAACACCTACAGAACTCCAAAAAAACCATGGGGTGCACTTGATAAAAGGGTGCACTCTTCGCTTTTACACCTATAACCTAACTCTCCCGACCAGACCGCACTAAAACCTACCCACTACCAGTAAATAACACTCAGAAACAAGAGCCCTTTACAAAACAGCCCACGTTTAAACCAGCCCGGTTTTAAAAAATTGTGCAGTACTGCGTCTACACACCTGGTGGCGCTAGAGACACAAACCAAACCACCACCAGTCGACTGGCCATACCTCAATTAGTATATATTCCAAGTTTCGTACAAATACATCCAAGCGTTTGAGAGATATGGACACTTAAGCTTCAGCCAATCAGATGCAATATTTTAATGAGGGTGGTTACTAATGAGGATGAAACTCGTTTTTACCTCTCTACCTAACCCTAACCCTAACCCTAACCCTAACCCTAACCCAAACTCATGTATCTATATCTATCTATCTATCTATCTATCTATCTATCTATCTATCTATCTATCTATCTATCTATCTATCTATCTATCTATCTATCTATCTATCTATCTATTACTATCTATCCATCAATCCATCAATCCATCCATCCATTCATCCATCCAGGCCTAAAAACATTGCCTTTTTTCAGACAAAACAAAACTCATGTATCTAGCTTTGGGCTTTTGACCACTGGATCATTGCAAACGCCTTGACCTTTTTGACCTTCCGGTGATGGCCACATCACATGCGATACGGCATCAGATATGGTACGGCGTCACAAGTGATTCCATCCACCTGCCAATTGTGCCATGACTCACTGGGGCCCCACAACCAAACCGAACGAGCCAGAGGAGCGGGGCCGGGGCCCTTTGGTCGCACGTGGTTCCCATTACTACGTGGACATACTTGAAGCTCGTAGCTGAAAAGTATCCGCATGGCCTAGAGTTACCACTCCATGTGGCGCCTGAATGCTACCGAAACCAGTTGCATCAGACTTGGCCCTTCACGGGCACGCCAATTCTCAACACCTACAGATCCAAAGACTGGGTCACATGATTAAGGTGCACCTGCATTTACTATACCAACTCCCGACAGCCGCACAAAACCTACACACCGAAACACAGACAGAGGGCGAGCAACGGCCACGTTTGCCGCCGTTGTACAAAATTGTCGTACTGCGTCAAAACTGGTGCGCTGAGCCAAACAATCACACCAGTGACTAGGCTTATCAATAGATATATCCAATTCGACAAAACATCCGCGTTGCATGAGATTCACCTAAGCCCTATCAGAACAAGTTTGTCTCTTAACTACTACAGAACTCCAAAACCAGGGTGACTTGATAAAAGGGTGCACCTTCGCTACACTAAACCTAACTCCCCGTACCAGACCCACTAATACCACTACGTAAAAATCAAACAAAGCCTTAAACGCCAGTTACACCTTAAAGTGCTTAATGGATCACAAGTTTTGTTTGCTAACCTTTACCTTACACCATAAGCTAACCCTAACCCAACCTAACAACCTAACAAAGGTGCCTACTTACCTGTTGCAAGTGCCTGCAGATCGACATTGTTCGACGAAGTACCTGTTAAAAATTAAAAAACAACAATAAAGTTTATTATTATGTGGAAATTATATTTATGAAGCATCATACAATGCTGATGATGGTATCGGTTAATTTTGAGAGGGTGTGTAGCCCCGCCCTCCAAGCCTATATAAAGCTGGAGTGAACGGGAAGTATCTTCATTTAAAATTCACCTGATGAGAGCTGTGGTGGGCTCGAAACGCGTCGTGAAAACCCTATAATGACACATACAAACATTTCTAAACCTACCATCTTAATTTTTCACGTATCCCTATATGATACAGCCCTCGTTTATTTAGCCCGGGTTAGTGGGGACCCGTGTGGCGTGTTGAGTGAGCTGTGGGATTTTTTACAGGTCCTGAAAAATAATTTAGAGACGCGTTGGCTGGCTTCGGGCGAGTGTCGGCTGTTGTGTATGTTTTGGGTGTGTGCTTGTGACTCTTGGCGGCCATTAGAACCTAGGCCCGTGCACAGCCGTTTTCGGATCCTTCGGGATTCGGATCCTGGAATTTTCCCCTAACCCTAACCCAAACTCATGTATCTATATCTATCTATCTATCTATCTATCTATCTATCTATCTATCTATCTATCTATCTATCTATCTATCTATCTATCTATCTATCTATCTATCTATCTATCTATCTATCTATATCTATCTATCTATCTATCTATCTATCTATCTATCTATCTATCTATCTATCTATCTATCTATCCATCAATCCATCAATCCATCAATCCATCCATCCATTCATCCATCCAGGCCTAAAAACATTGCCTTTTCAGACAAACAAACTCATGTATCTAGCTTTGGCTTTTGACCACTGATCATTGCAAACCCTTGACCTTTTTGACCTTCGTGATGGCCACATCACATGCGATACGCATCAGATATGGTACGGCGTCACAAGTGATTCCATCACCTGCCAATTGTGCCATGACTCACGGGCCCACAACCAAACCGAACGAGCCAGAGGACGGGCCGGCCCTTTGGTCGCACGTGGTCCCATACTACGTGGACAAAACTTGAGCTCTGTAGCTGCAAAGTAGCCGCTGACCTAATGTTTATCACCCCATGGTGGCGCTAGAGCTACCAACCGTGTGCAATCGACTCCCGCCCCTAATCACCGGCACGCCAATTTCGTCTCTCTAACACCTACAGAACTCCAAAAAACCATGGTGCACTTGATAAAAGGTGCACTCTTCGCTTACACCTATAACCTAACTCTCCCGACCAGACCGCACTAAAACCTACCACTACCAGTAAATAACACTCAGAAACAAGAGCCCTTACAAAACAGCCCACGTTTAACCACCCGGTTTAAAAAATTGTGCAGTACTGCGTCTACACACTGGTGGCGCTAGAGACACAAACCAAACCACCACCATCGACTGGCCATACCTCAATTAGTATATATTCCAAGTTCGTACAAATACATCCAAGCGTTTGAGAGATATGACACTTAAGCTTCAGCAATCAGATGCAATATTTTAATGAGGGTGTTACTAATGAGGATGAAACTCGTTTTACCTCTCTACCTAACCCTAACCCTAACCCTAACCCTAACCCTAACCAAACTCATGTATCTATATCTATCTAATCTATCTATCTATCTATCTATCTATCTATCATCTATCTATCTACTATCTATCTATCTATCATCTATCTATCTATCTATCTATCTATCTATCCATCAATCCATCAATCCATCCATCCATTCATCCATCCAGCCTAAAAACATTGCCTTTTTTCAGACAAAACAAAACTCATGTATCTAGCTTTGGCTTGACCACTGGATCATTGCAAACGCCTTGACCTTTTTGACCTTCCGTGATGGCCACATCACATGCGATACGCATCAGATATGGTACGGCGTCACAAGTGATTCCATCCACCTGCCAATTGTGCCATGACTCACTGGGCCCCACAACCAAACCGACGAGCCAGAGGAGGGCGGGCCCTTTGGTCGCACTGGTCCCATTACTACGTGGACAAAACTGAGCTCTGTAGCTGCAAAAAGTAGCCGCGACTAATGTTTATCACCCCATGTGCGCTAGAGCTACCAAACCGTGTGCAATCGACTCCCCGCCTAATCACCGGGCACGCCAAGTTTCGTCTCTCTAACACCTACAGAACTCCAAAAAACCATGGTGCACTTGATAAAAGGTGCACTCTTCGCTTACACCTATAACCTAACTCTCCCGACCAGACCGCACTAAAACCTACCCACTACCAGTAAATAACACTCAGAAACAAGAGCCCTTTACAAACAGCCCACGTTAACCACCGTTTAAAATTGTGCAGTACTGCGTCTACACACCTGGTGCGCTAGAGACACAAACCAAACCACCACCAGTCGACTGGCCATACCTCAATTAGTAATATTCCAAGTTTCGTACAAATACATCCAAGCGTTTGAGAGATAGGACACTTAAGCTTCAGCCAATCAATGCAATATTTTAATGAGGGTGGTTACTAATGAGAGAAACTCGTTTACCTCTCTACCTAACCTAACCTAACAACCCTAACCCTAACCTAACCCTAACAAAGGTGCCTACTACCTGTTGCAAGTGCCTGCAGATCGACATGTTCGACGAAGTACCTGTAAAAATTAAAAAACAACAATAAAGTTTATATTATGTGAAATTATATTTATGAAGCATCAACAATGCTGATGATGGTATCGTTAATTGAGAGGGTGTGTAGCCCCCCTCCAAGCCTATATAAAGCTGAGTGAACGGAAGTATCTCATTAAAATTCACCTGATGAGAGCTGTGGTGGCTCGAAACGCGTCGTGAAAACCCTATAATGACACATACAAACATTTCTAAACCTACCATCTTAATTTTTCACGTATCCCTATATGATACAGCCCTCGTTTATTTAGCCCGGGTTAGTGTGGGACCCGTGTGGCGTGTTGAGTGAGCTGTGGGATTTTTTACAGGTCCTGAAAAATAATTTAGAGACGCGTTGGCTGGCTTCGGCGAGTGTCGGCTGTTGTGTATGTTTTGGGTGTGTGCTTGTGACTCTTGGCGGCCATTAGAACCTAGGCCCGTGCACAGCCGTTTTCGGATCCTTCGGGATTCGGATCCTGGAATTTTCCCCTAACCCTAACCCAAACTCATGTATCTATATCTATCTATCTATCTATCTATCTATCTAATCTATCTATCTATCTAATCTATCTATCTATCTATCTATCTATCTATCTATCTATCTATCTATCTATCTATCTATCTATCTATCTATCTATCTATCTATCTATCTATCTATCTATCTATCTATCTATCTATCTATCTATCTATCTACTCAATCCATCCACATCCACCATCCATTCATCACCAGCTAAACATTGCCTTTCAGAAAACAAACTAGTCAGCTGGGCTTTGCCACTGATCATGCAAACGCCTTGACCTTTTTGACCTTCCGTGCACACACATGCATACGCATCAATATGGAGTCCAAGATTCTCCACCCATGCCAATCACTGGCCACAACAACGAACGAGCCAGAGAGCGGCGGCCTTGGTCGCACTGTCCATTACGGACAATAGCTTTAGCGCAAAGTACCGGCTGATAATGTTACCCCCATGTGGCTAGAGCACCAACCGTGCATCGACCCCCCTAATCACCGGCACGAAGTTCGTCTCTCTACACACAACCAAAAAACAGGTCACTTGAAAGGCATCTCGTTACACCAACATCTCCCGACCCACAAACCACCACGAAATACACCAGAACAAGCCTTACAACAGCCATTTAACCAGCCGTTAAAATGTGCAGTACTGCTCTACACACCTGTGGCGCTAGAACACAAACAACCCACGTACGCCATACTCAATAGTATATATCATTTCTACAATACATCCACGTTTAGAATATGGACACTTAAGCTTCAGCATCAATGCATTATGGTGTTACTAATGAGATGAAACTCGTTTTTACTCCTACTCCTTCACTAACCACTAACCCTAAACCCTCTACCCAGCTAACCACTAAACCCAACTCAAATGTTCATATTCATCATCATATACTATGCATTCATTCTAATCTAATCTGCACTATCTTCTATCTATCTCATCCTATCTTATCTATCTACTACTATCTATACTACTATCAATAATTCTATCCATTCCTTATCCATCCATAATCCAATCTCCACTATCCATCCAGGCCTAAAAACATGCCTTTTTTTCAGACAAAACAAAACTCATGTATCTAGCTTTGGCTTTTGACCACTGGATCAATTGCAAACGCTGACCTTTTTGACCTTCCGGTGATGGCCAACATCACATCGATACGGCATCAAATATTACGGCTCACAATATCCATCCACCTTGCCAATTGTGCCATGAACTCACTGGGGCCCAAACCAAACCGTAAATGGAAAGCTATCAGACTGAGGCGGCCTTGGTCGCACGTGGTTCCCATTATACTGGACCAAACTAGCTCTGATACTGCAAAAAGTACCCTGACCTATATCGTTTATCACTCCATGGTGCTTTAGATCTACCAAACCGTGTCAATCGACTCCCTCGCCCCTAATATCCGGCACCACAATTTCGTCTCTCTAACACCTACAGAACTCCAAAAAACCCATGGGGTGCACTGATAAAAGGGTGCACTCTTCGCTTTTACACCTATAACCTAACTCTCCCGACCAGGCCCATAAACCTACCCACTAACCAGAAATAACACTCAGAAACAAGAGCCCTTTACAAACAATGCCCACGTTAACCAGCCCGGTTTTAAAAAATGGCGAGACTGCGTCTACACACCGGGTGGCGCTAGAGACCAAACCAACCACCACCAGTCGACTGGCCATACCTCAATTATATAATTCCAAGTTTCGTACAAATACATCCAAGCGTTTGAGAGATAGGACACTTAAGCTTCAGCCAATATATCCAATATTTTAATGACGGTGTTACTATGAGATAAACTCGTTTTATACCTCTCTACCAACCCTAACCTAACCTAACCCTAACCCTAAACCTAACCCTACAAAAGCCACTTACCTGTTGCAAGGCCATCAATCGCATTGTTCGAAAGTACCTGTTAAAAATTAAAAACAACAATAAATTATTATTTAGTGGAATATTATATTATATGAAGCATCAATAAATGCTGATTGATTAATCGGTTAATATTTGAGAGGTGTTAAGCCACCGCCCTCCTAAGCCTATTAATACTGGATGAACGGAAGTATCTTAAATTTAAAATCAACCTGAATGTAGACATGTGGTGGCTACGAAATCGTTAAGTTGAAAGACCTATATGACAACTACAAACATTTCTAACCTACCATCTTATTTTTCACCGTATCCCTATATGGATACAAGCCCTCGTTTAATTTAATGCACTGGGTTAGTCGATGCCCTGTACGTGTTAAGTCCTGTGTTTTTAGGTCCTGAAAATATTTGAGACGCCGTTTGGCTGGCTTGGGAGTTGTCGGCTGTTTGTGATGTTTGGTTGTGCTTGGACTCTTGGCGGCCATTAGAACCTAGGCCCGTGCACAGCGTTGTTCGTCCTTCGGGATTCGATCCTGGCAATTTTCGCCCTAACCCTAACCCAAACTCATGTATCCTATATCCAATCTATCTATCTATCTATCTATTATCTATCTATCTATCTATCTATCTATTCTATCTATCTATCTAATCTATCTATCTATCTATCTATCTATCTATCTATCTATCTATCTATCTATCTATCTATCTATCTATCTATCTATCCATCAATCCATCAATCCATCCATCCATTCATCCATCCAGGCCTAAAAACATTGCCTTTTTTCAGACAAAACAAAACTCATGTATCTAGCTTTGGGCTTTTGACCACTGGATCATTGCAAACGCCTTGACCTTTTTGACCTTCCGGTGATGGCCACATCACATGCGATACGGCATCAGATATGGTACGGCGTCACAAGTGATTCCATCCCTAACCAACAAATCTCTTCACTTATACTCCAAGTACCTGTCTGCACAAACGTGGACCGCCTATCCACGATTTTTCTACATTGATCCATAAAACATGGGGTCACTTACAAACGACACAGTGCGCTGGCACTTTGTCCACTTGTCCATACGACTAAACCAACAGTTTACTCAAAATAGGCTACAAAATCACCCACTGTTGGTTAAACTTCACGTATCATTCAACTCCGGTCCCCTAACCAACCATCACCATTCGTCTCTAAACCAAATCCAAAAATCCATGTCGACTATACCAGGTACTTTGCTTTTGACCTTAACTAACCAACAGCACTTAAAACTATGCTACTACCATAATAGACTCAGAACATTCATTTTACAATAACTGCCGATTATGCAACCGTTATAATTGCTACATCGTACTACAATAACCATTAGGTGAGCCAAACTAACTATTCACAAGCATACATACCAAAATTATCCAAGTCTACAAACCAGCCTTTAGAATCCATATCATGACAACTTCACATCGATGCAATTAAAAAAGTTTAGACGAATAATTTTAAATGTGTAAGCTACAAACCTACATCCTACCCTATCCATAACCTGACCAATTATATCATTATATTATACAACTACTATTATTCAAACATTACTTTTATCATCTTCTATCTACTATCAATTATCATGACACATAATAAATCCATAAACATTATCACATCAGCTAAAACTTCCTTTTACAACACTTTAAACTATTATCAATAATTATCATTGCATACTTCTACAACTGTGCATAAACCATCAACCACCATCTTTGACCTCCAGTAATTTTTTTCGACAATACATCATCGTTAGATATGTCTTGCACAATGATTCAACCATCAATTTTGTCCATGATCTGGCCCACACCAAGTACGAAAGTTGGTCGCAGAGTCCCTTTATCACGGCCATTTACTAACCTGGGCCAACAATACTGAGCCATAAAGTCGGCGAGCCTGTGCAATTCATACCCGTGGAGAAATCTACCAATGTGCTGCAACATGCCCACCATCCTAATCACCTGGGCCTGCCAAGTTCGTCCAACACCTTCACTCCATAAACCTGGGCACTTATTAGGTATCTACCTTTTAAACTCAAAACAATCCCTGACAGACCGCCACTATCCTTACCTGTAACTTAACTCAAAACAGACCATTAAAAACCACTTTTAAACACCGTAAAAATTGCCTTTAACCGATTTAACACGGTTAAAAAAAAACAAACACAACCTTGCAGAGCATCACAATATTAATACCAAGTCTTCTACCAATTATATATTTAATTGGACACTTAATCTTTGAGAATATGACAATTTTATTATGCATTTCATATATATATCGATTTTATCTACATATGCCAATCTTTTCCTCTACCTCTCAATTAACCTTCCCAATCTAATTACAACATTATGTAGCCTAAACTTACTATTTAACCAATTAAAACGTCAAATTTAACAAACCATGTACCTAATCACATTCAACCATCACCATCATCCATCGTCCATCCATCCATCCATCCATCCATCAATCTACCATCCATGCTACAAAACATCCTTTTTTCAGACAAAAAATGAAAATATGCTCATATCAACAAAATCATCTATTATCTCATATTAGACTAAATTACCCTATTCATCTAATAATAATATTTTTTAACAATTAAAAATAACTACATTTTACTTCTGCTAAATTGACTTTTATTTTTTAGCAAAATACATTTTTCACGATTAAAAAAATAAATTTGACAAAAAACTAAAAATATTGCACTAAAAATCTACATCAACTATCTATCTATCTATCTATCTATATCTATCTATTATCTATCTATCTATCTATCTATCTATCTATCATCTATCTATCTATTATCTATCTATCTATCTATCTATCCATCAATCATCAATCCATCATCCATCATCCATCACCTAAAAACATTGCCTTTTTTCGACAAAACAAAACTCATGTATCTAGCTTTGGGCTTTTACCACTGGGATCATTGCAAACCCGTACCTTTTTTGACCTTCTATGGTACGGCGTCACAAGTGATTCCATCCACCTGCCAATTGTGCCATGACTCACTGGGGCCCCACAACCAAACCGAACGAGCCAGAGGAGCGGGGCCGGGGCCCTTTGGTCGCACGTGGTCCCATTACTACGTGGACAAAACTTGAGCTCTGTAGCTGCAAAAAGTAGCCGGCTGACCTAATGTTTATCACCCCATGGTGGCGCTAGAGCTACCAAACCGTGTGCAATCGACTCCCCGGCCCCTAATCACCGGGCACGCCAAGTTTCGTCTCTCTAACACCTACAGAACTCCAAAAAACCATGGGGTGCACTTGATAAAAGGGTGCACTCTTCGCTTTTACACCTATAACCTAACTCTCCCGACCAGACCGCACTAAAACCTACCCACTACCAGTAAATAACACTCAGAAACAAGAGCCCTTTACAAAACAGCCCACGTTTAACCAGCCCGGTTTTAAAAAATTGTGCAGTACTGCGTCTACACACCTGGTGGCGCTAGAGACACAAACCAAACCACCACCAGTCGACTGGCCATACCTCAATTAGTATATATTCCAAGTTTCGTACAAATACATCCAAGCGTTTGAGAGATATGGACACTTAAGCTTCAGCCAATCAGATGCAATATTTTAATGAGGGTGGTTACTAATGAGGATGAAACTCGTTTTTACCTCTCTACCTAACCCTAACCCTAACCCTAACCCAACCCACAACCCAACACTTGACCCAACACAAAACCCAAGTGTTGACCCAACACTTGACCCAACACTTGACCCAACACTTGACCCAACCCACAACCCAACACTTGACCCAACCCACAACCCAACCCACAACCCACCGGCAAAACTCCACCCCAAACAATAGAGAAACTCCACCCCTAGGATCAGTCATGACCGATCCATAGTATTGGACCCTATATCCTAACCACCCTAACCCTAACCCTAACCCTAATACCGTAAAAATGAGTACAGCTGCCATCATTTTGAGTGGGGATGATGTGGAAAAGCTCTGGAAAATTTTCTCTTCAGCCCATATAAGCTTTGAGTTGGTTTAAAAGGCCTCCATCACTGTGTGAGTGATGTTGTAGAGCCAAATAATTTTTTCTCCGTCCACCGTGACGTCGAGTGTCTCGCCAATGTCCATAAAGACGTTGTGATATCGTGTTTATGCCCTTCCACGCATCTGCACTAAACCTACCCTCGTTTTTTTCTTGAAAATTAAACCCTTTTCGGTATAAACCACGACAATATAGCCCATTGGATTGAAGCACATGGCGATTTAGCCCTCCATTTTATTGTTTTATAATTGTACACGTCTCTCTAGGACATTATGGGGTTCATTTCGGTGTTTGTTTTCGAGGAGCGGCCAGTAGAAGGAAGGCCCGTGCACAGCCTGAAGTGTCTTCGGACAGTTTATGGATTTTATATTTCCTAACCCTAACCCACACGTTATCGTTGCTGATGCTGCCTTCCCCCTACACTGCAATCTCATGCGTCCCTTTCCAGGTATGTAAATGAAATTAATTAAAACATAGTAGGTCTACATTGTGTCTTCATTACGTGTTTATGCCTATGATTGTGGTACAGTGATTAATACTCTGTTTTTTCTGAAACAGGGGGGAACATGACCAGGGACAAGGAAATCTACAATTACCGCCACTCCAGAGCAAGGCGGGTGATTGAAAATGCCTTTGGCATCATGGCTGCACGGTGGAGAATTCTGGGAAGACCAATTGAGTTCCATCCAGACAAAGCTGTGAGTGTTGTTAAAGCGTGTGTTGTCCTGCACAACTACCTCACCTACACAGACGAAGTGAACACCCCAGAGACCCGATATGTACCACCACATTTTACAGACTGTGACTCTGAAGGGACTGTGCAGCCTGGAGAGTGGCGAAGAATGGTGGCAGACGACACAAACTTTATCCCCATACAACCAACACAGATGTCCAGGGCCCGTTCCACCCGAGCTGCCATAGCTGTTCGGAATGACTTGAAGGCTTTTTTTCAGTCTCCACATGGAACTGTGCCATGGCAGGATACTGTAGTGTCCCGTGGCAGACTTGGTTAATTACTGTATATCATGATGTAACCGTGAACATTGTATTGTAAATAAACAACAAACTTTTTTTCAAAACAAACGTTGATTTATTGATTGCTTAATTTTATTTTGAGCAAGAAAGAAAGAAAATGTATATATACACATATTAACAACAAACAAAAAGAAAGAATATATATACATATACATATCTTTTTGTGGGCTTTATACAAGAATTGAGCAGTTTAAATATCAACTAGATCAAAAAGTTTTAAAATTTTAGATTTCCGAAATACACTACCGGTCAAAAGTTTTAGATCGTTAAGATTTTTTATGTTTTTAAAAGAAGTCTCTTCTACTCACCAAGGCTGCATATTACATTTTTATAATATGATGCTCAATAAACATTTATGATTATTATCCATGTTGAAAACAGTTTTTTACATTTTTATTTCAGGATTCTTTGATGAATAAAAAGTTCAAAAGAACAGAATTTATTTGAAATATAAAGCTTTTGTAACATTAATCACTACCATTCAAAAGTTTGGGGTCAGTAAGAATTTATTTTTGATTTTTGGGGGAAAGAAATTAGAAAATACTTTTATTCATCAAGGATGAGTTAAATCGCTCAAAAGTTACAGTAAAGACATTTATAATGTTAGAAAAGATTATATTTTAAATAAATGCTGTTCTTTTGAACTTTATGTTCATCAAAGAATCCTGAAATAAAAATGTAAAAAACTGTTATCAACATGGATAATAATCATAAATGTTTATTGAGCATCATATTATAATAATTTCTGTAGGATCATGTGTGTCACGTTTTGATGTGTTTAGTTATGTTTTGAGATCTTGTTTCCCCCTGTCTTTGTGATTTTTGGTTTAGTCCTGTTAGTTTTCCCGCTCCTCGTTTGTGTCCAATTCTCTTCACCTGTTTTCAGTTAATTAACTCGTTTGGTTCAGTTCTTTTAAGCCCTGTGTTTTCCCTCAGTGTTTGTTGGTCGTCGTCCTTGTATGGTTGTGTTTTCCCTGAAGTTCCTGGAGTTTGTTATTTTGTTCCTGTATGTTAATGGAAGTTTATTTTGTAAAATAAATCAACTATTTTTGGAAGTCCTCTTGTCCTCGTCTTCAGCTACCTGCACACAACCCTGACAGAACGACCAACCTAAAACAAAAGATGGAGATCTGGAAGCAAGCCTTTGTGGGAACCCGCCAAGCTGTGTTCCGTGGGAACCGTGGAGGTCACAGAGGAGGATATGGGCGATATAGTCCAGTTAAAACAGAACCAGTCATCTGCACAGTGCACAAGTTTGTTTACGAGTTTGATGACCTTCCTGAGCTTCTTCCGCCAGAGACCATCCGGCCAAGACCGTCCGGCCAGAGACCGTCCGGCCAGAGACCGTCCGGCCAGAGACCGTCCGCCAGAACCGTCCGGCCAGAGACCGTCCAGCCAGAGACCGTCGCCTGCTCACCAGAGCATGAGTCCAGCCCCAAGCCCCATGATGTGCTGGCCCCGTCCAGTTCCGAGTCCCATGATGTGCTGGCCCCGTCCAGTTCCGAGTCCCATGATGTGCTGGCCCCGTCCAGTTCCGAGTCCCATGATGTGCTGGCCCCGTCCAGTTCCGAGTCCCATGATGTGCTGGCCCCGTCCAGTTCCGAGTCCCATGATGTGCTGGCCCCGTCCAGTTCCGAGTCCCATGATGTGCTGGCCCCGTCCAGTTCCGAGTCCCATGATGTGCTGGCCCTGTCCAGTCCTGCGCCAGAGCCCGTTGATCCTGCACCAGATGCACCAGAGCCCACTGATCCTGCACCAGAGCCCACTGATTCTTCACCGCTGGTCCTGCCCAGCCCAAGACCCTCGTTGCTGCCAGATCCCCCCTTTCCTGTCAATTTCCCCATTAAAATTTTGGGGGGGGGCGCCCACCCGAAGGGGTTTCTCCGCCATGGCCACCCGAAGGGTCCTCACCGCCATGGCCACCCGAAGGGTCCCCACCGCCATGGCCACCCGAAGGGTCCCCACCGCCATGGCCACCCGAAGAGTCAGCTCCGCCCTGGACGCCCGAGGGTCCCACAGCTCCGCCCTGGACGCCCGAGGGTCCCACAGCTCCGCCCTGGACGCCCGAGGGTCCCACAGCTCCGCCCTGGACGCCCGAGGGTCCCACAGCTCCGCCCTGGACGCCCGAGGGTCCCACAGCTCCGCCCTGGACGCCCGAGGGTCCCACAGCTCCGCCCTGGACGCCCGAGGGTCCCACAGCTCCGCCCTGGACGCCCGAGGGTCCCACAGCTCCGCCCTGGACGCCCGAGGGTCCCACAGCTCCGCCCTGGACGCCCGAGGGTCCCACAGCTCCGCCCTGGACGCCCGAGGGTCCCACAGCCTGCTCCGCCCTGGCCACGCCCACAGCCTGCTCCGCCCTGGCCACGCCCACAGCCTGCTCCGCCCTGGCCACGCCCACAGCCTGCTCCGCCCTGGCCACGCCCACAGCCTGCTCCGCCCTGGCCACGCCCACAGCCTGCTCCGCCATGGCCACGCCCACAGCCTGCTCCGCCATGGCCACGCCCACAGCCTGCTCCGCCATGGCCACGCCCACAGCCTGCTCCGCCATGGCCACGCCCACAGCCTGCTCCGCCATGGCCACGCCCACAGCCTGCTCCGCCATGGCACGCCCACAGCCTGCTCCACCATGGAGGCTTCCTGGACCTGCACCATGCCCTCGTCAGCCTCCAGGGCGCCCACCCCTTTGGATGTTATACGGCGCGAGGACGCCCCTTCGGAGAGGGGGGAGGTACTGTCACATTTTGATGTGTTTAGTTATGTTTTGAGATCTTGTTTCCCCCTGTCTTTGTGATTTTTTTTTTTTGGTTTAGTCCTGTTAGTTTTTCCCGCTCCTCGTTTGTGTCCAATTCTCTTCACCTGTTTTCAGTTAATTATCTCGTTTGGTTCAGTTCTTTTAAGCCCTGTGTTTTCCCTCAGTGTTTGTTGGTCGTCGTCCTTGTATGGTTGTGTTTTCCCTGAAGTTCCTGGAGTTTGTTATTTTGTTCCTGTATGTTAATGGAAGTTTATTTTGTAAAATAAATCAACTATTTTTGGAAGTCCTCTTGTCCTCGTCTTCAGCTACCTGCACACAACTGTGACACTGAAGACTGGAGTAATGATGATAAATTCAGCTTTGATCACAGGAATAAATTACACTTCACTATATATTCACATAGAAAACCGCTGTTTTAAATTGTAAAAATATTCCACAATATTACTGTTTTTTTTTTTTTTTTGCATTTTTTTTATCGAATAATTGCAGCCTTGGTGAGCAGAAGAGACTTCTTTTAAAAACATAAATCTTACCAATCTAAAACTTTTGACTAGTGTATGTTTGTGTGATCAAAATATTCCCACATTGTGTATAATTCTAACTGCTCGTTTTTGGAGTAATAAGAGGGTATGTAGTGAACTTTTATAATTATTGCCCCAGATTTCTATACATTAAGTTAAATAGTCAAGTCACCTTTACGCTTTTTACAATACAAATTGTTTCAAAGCAGCTTTACAGAGATAACAGGAAAACAATGTTGTAATAGTATTGTTCAATTGAAAATTAAATGTCCCCAACTAAGCAAGCCAAAAGGCGAAGGCAACAGTGGCAAGGAACCAAAACTCCATCAGGTGACAGAATGGAGAAAAAAACCTTGGGAGAACCCAGGCTCAGTCGGGGGGCCAGTCCTCCTTTGGCCAACGAATGAACAGTGTATGATTATGAGTTAGGCAGCATAATGTCAGGAGTCAGATAGGATCAGAACTTTCACGATATTATCCAGTTCATCTGGTTGGGTTGGGTCATCCGGCCGGTGAGGAGATGAGTGGTGAGGTGTCCATGGGCCTTCACAGCCCTGATAATGCGTGTCGTTGTGTCCATGTGATGGTCCTTCATCAGATCTGGATATGCCCTGGATCCGGCGGTCTGCGGTAAACCTCGGGATAAACAGAGAGACTAATATTAGCGTAGACGCCATCCTTCTTATGATGAACAAAGTACATCAGGAATTATGGGAAGTGTTCCCGGTTCCGGCTGATCTAATCTATGCAGCCTAACATTGAATTATAGAAATCTATAATGTGTTATGTGTATGCAAAACATAGTGCAAAACAGTGAACAATACAATATATATAGTTAATTATATTCTAAGACATTTAACTATTAATTATAGAAATACTATTTATAGACATTTAACTATTAATTATAGAAATACTTTTAGATATTTTACCTTGTATGTATCTGGTGTGTGTTTTCCAGCTTAATTTACTATCAATAGTTATTTCCAAGAATTTAATTTCTGACACTATTTCTAATGCAACACCATTAATACTTAATATTCCTAATATCAAATAATATAAAATTAATATCCATCCGTATTTTTCGTTTTACTAATTCTTTATTTACTATCTTTATAAGTGTATTATAATTATCAGTACGAGGGTGCAAATGTTCAGTCTCGTACAACATCTTGTGAACACTTGAAGGCTTTTAATTCCACATGGAACTGCATCACTGAGTAAAACTTTTTTTTCACAACAAACGTTGATCTAATAATATGCAAAGAGTAAAAAAGTGTCAAGAACAAAGGGCAAAGGTTTAAGTACAATAAAAAAATATAAGAGCAATAGGCACAAGAAACACAATATAAGTTAACTGTAATATAAAACATCTAAGAAAAATAACTATTTACACATATTTACAAAAGTGCACTGAATCAGTATGAGGATGCTGGGGTCAGGAGGCAAATGTTCAGTCTTGCTCTCTGCTCTCATACAACATCTTGTAAACATTAAACATAACATCAGCCCTGCGTCCCTCTGGCACTCTCCGCAGCAGATCATTCACTGTCTGGGCAAATCGGCTACACTCGTCGCTGGTGTCCTGCACCAGCTTTTCTTGCAGGTCCATGCGTCGTTCGTCCAGCTGCGTCATCTGCTTTAATAGCCAGTCATCCTGGTTCCTCTTCCGTTTATACCCCACTCTGGACACAGGTGACTCGGCAAGGATTGAAGATGGTGGGCGACACACAGCAGGCACAGGTGGTGGTTGAGTAGACAAAGAGAATGGCTGTACAGGTGAGGTTGGTGGCTGGGGGGACACAGAGGATGACTCAGAAGATGAAGTGGATGACATGGAGTCGAAATCAGAAGGTGGTGAGGTCTGTTCCTATTAAAGACAGAGCAGATTAGATTAGATTCAACTTTGTCATTGTGCAGAGTACAAATACAAAGACAACGACGATTGGTTGGTTGGTCTTTGTCCGTGCAGGTAATCACAGTGTGGTCTATGCAATCTGATTTATGATTAGATGTCTGGTATAAGATATGGAATTAGCAGCGCCATGAAAACAGCAAAGCAAAATACAACATTTTCAGCATGTTATGTTACATTTTTGTTTGCACAGACGTTAGACTATACATGACGACATGCATTCGGACAACCTGAGAGCATTGTTAGTTAGCTAGCTTAGTAGCACACACAAAAAGAGGTACAACAACGAACTTATATTTACCTTTGGTTCGAAATTCGACTCGGTTTCACGGTGCTTGACATGGGGTGCCAGCCAGGACAGAAAATGGTAAAATGCAGGCACCTTTTTGCCGCCCGGATCACCGCTTCTTGGCGCCAGCTTTTTGCGGAGACGAACAAATTTGTCCCGCAGGTTTTTCCACCGCTTTATGCAATCGGTGACGTCCAAGCCAACATTTTGGGAAATCTCTTTCCATGAGTTGTTGGCCATTTGGCAGTCTTTGTAGTGCGCTGAAGACGAATTATATAAATGGTCGTACTTTCGTACTTCCTCGATCAAACGTTCCTCGTCTTGATTCATCGTTGATATAAACAGTGCAGTGGTCACTTTAAAAATGGCGGTATAGCGGGAGGGGGAAACAGGAAAAGCTACACTCCGGAAATGATGTAAAATCTGACCAATCACAGCCCTTGCGGTCTGCGTCGCCTTGACGCGTAGTTACAATTTTTTGGAGGTGCACGTCGAGCTACGGCGAAGGGGGCGGAGAGAGGTTCGCGGCGACGCAGAGGGCTCTGCGCGGGTACGCCGTCGATTCAACGCAGAAGCATAAAACAGGCTTGACACTTCAGTCGCGCCGCACTCCACTTTATTCCTATGGGTGACGTCACGCGACTTTAACGCGCCCGCAAAGCATCCCGGGAAGGCGGCGCTTCATTTTGAAAATTGTCGCGCGTCCAAAAGCTGGGCGATGCCCATCTTTATGCAAATGAATCCGCCAAACGCGACGCGTCTATCCAATAGACGTAGAGCATATGGAGACGGGGGGAAGTCACTCGCAGGTCCTCTGTTCTAGACTGGCCGCTGGCTCAAAACCACGCTTAGAGCAGTAAACTTGAGGAACGCCCATCAAAGTACAAATGTGGGGAGGCGTTGCGACACCACGCGACTGTGGTGTCGGACAAGTGGATCTCTACCGTCACTCTCTCACTCACTCACTCACTCACATTCTCTCTCTCTCTCTCTCTCCCAAAAAAGGAGACCTTGGATGCCTAAAAAACTGGAGACCAGTTTCACTGTTATGTGTTGATTTTAAAATCTTGTCGAAAACATTGACTAACAGACTTAAACAACATATGGCAACCATAATCCACGTGGATCAAACTTTTTGCATCCCTAAACGGTCAATTTTTGACAATTTATTCTTGGTGAGAGACATTATTACTATTGCAAAAAGACACAAGTTGGACATTGGTTTGCTTTCTTTGGACCAGGAGAAGGCTTTCGACCGAGTAGACCATCACTACATGTTTAAGACTCTGGAAGCTTTTGGATTTGGTCCATACTTTATATCTTGTATTAAGCTGCTGTATAGCGATATTTATAGTATGCTTAAGATTAATGGATCTCTGACTAGATCTTTTTCAGTAAATAGAGGCATAAGGCAAGGTTGTCCCCTATCAGGCCTTTTGTACGCGATGTCTATAGAACCACTTTTAATTATGCTGAGGAAACAGTTATGTGGAGTTTCTCTCCCTGATTCCCCTGAAATTGCACCCATTAAACTTACTGCTTATGCGGATGATGTAACGATAGTTATAAAAAATTCTGAGGATATTAACAGGTTAACATCTTGTTTAAATGATTTTCAAAAAGCATCATCTGCGTGCATTAATTGGGAAAAATGTACATCTTTTTTGCTGGGTGATTGGCAAATTTTTGTACCTCCAAAATTGCCAAAACAGTGTAAATGGGGCAGGGATGGATTTAAAATGCTTGGAGTTTACTTTGGGAATGATCAATATGAAAAGAAGAACTGGGAGGGACTAGTTGATCGTGTTAATGGTAGACTTCAGAGATGGAGATGGCTACTTTCGCAGCTTTCTTTTAGAGGAAGATGCTTGGTCATTAATAACTTAATTGCCTCAATGTTGTGGCATAAGTTTACTGTTCTAGAACCTCCTAAAGACTTGCTTAAAAGTATTCAAAAAACATTGGTTAATTTTTTCTGGGATGGATGTCATTGGCTTCCTCCAGGAGTCCTTTACCTTCCAGTGGCAGAGGGAGGTCAAGGGCTTATACATCTGGAGTCAAAGATCTTGGCAATGAGGATGCAAACATTGCAGAAACTGTTGTATAGTTCAGATTATGTGCCCTGGGTGTTTTTTGGGAGATCGATACTAAAGGATATTGGTGGAATAGGTGTTGACAAACAATTATTCCTGATGAAGAAAACTTTTGTTAAAAGGTTTTCTGATTTGTCTTTTAGTTTTTATATCTCAGTGCTCAAATCATGGGACCCTTTTGAAATATCAAGAACTGTTGAGGAGCATTATGGTGTGGAAGAGCCTATTTTTTTTAACCCTCTTATTGAGCTTCCATCAAATGTATCTCAGTTTTTGATCAATAGATTTTTGAATACTGGTGTCACTAAAGTTATTGATTTGATTGATTTAAGTAGAGGCCAATGGAGAACATCACAGTCACTTGCTGATCAAGTTGGCTGGAATTCTCTTAGAGTTATAGAAGGATTTATTAGGGGTTTTAAATCCTCCATTCCTCTATCATTTGATCACTTTGTTAATCATGTTTTGAAGGATGGGGCTGAATGGCTGAACTTTCCTCAGTTAAAGGTGTTTCCTAAAGAATGTGGCATTGATGACTCTGGTTATATTTCCTTATTAAAGGGTTATGGAAAATTGGTTTTTGATTGTATAGGGAAAAAAATATTGTATCATATATGTGTTAAAACTTTACATTTGGGTCAATTGAAAGGAAAAGTTGATACTAAATGGAGATCTCATCTCTCTATATCTGAAGGTATTTTTCCATCTTGGAGACTTTTGTATAAACCTCCAATCTCTAAGAGATGTGGTGATCTTAATTGGAGATTAATCCATTGTATCTGTCAGGGTTGGGTGCAGGTTGCTGAAGACGAGGACACGGGAGCTTCAATATAATAGTTTTAATAAACAAAATGAAACTTCCAAAATCAAACAAGAACAAAACTCCAGGAATTCAGGGTTAACACACAACCATACATTGACGACGATCGACCAACACTCAGGGAAAACACAGGGTTTAAATGAACTGAACCAAATGAGATAATTAACTGAAAACAGGTGCAGAAAATTGGACACAAACGAGGAGCGGGAAAACTAACAGGACTAAACCAAAAATCACACAAGACAGGGGAAGACAAGATACAAAACAGAACTCAATACATCAAAATGTGACAGTACCTCCCCCCTCCCCGAAGGCGCGTCCTCGCGCCGTATAACATCCAAAGGGGTGGGAGGGTGGGCGCCCTGGAGGCTGACGAGGGCATGGTGCAGGTCCGGGAAGCCTCCAGGGCGGAGCAGGCTGTGGGCGTGGCCACGGCGGAGCAGGCTGTGGGCGTGGCCACGGCGGTGCAGGCTGTGGGCGTGGCCACGGCGGTGCAGGCTGTGGGCGTGGCCACGGCGGTGCAGGCTGTGGGCGTGGCCACGGCGGTGCAGGCTGTGGGCGTGGCCACGGCGGAGCAGGCTGTGGGCGTGGCCAGGGCGGAGCAGTCCCTTCGGATGGCCACGGCGGTGAAGACCCTTCAGGTGGCCACGGCGGTGAAGACCCTTCGGGTGGCCACGGCGGTGCTATTTTTTCAGGCCTCCATGGATCTTTGGCCGGCCACGGCGAAGGCGTATAGCGCCCCCCCAAAATTTTCTTGGGGAGGACAGGCTCAGGATCGGGAACTGACTTGACATCAACGGGCGCAGGGTCAACGGGGTCTGGTCTGGGTCAACGGGCTCTGGGTCTGGGTCAACGGGCTCTGGCGCTGGGTCAACGGGCTCTGGTTCTGGCGCTGGGTCAACGGGTTCTGGCTCTGGGTCAACGGGCTCTGGCTCTGGATCTGGGTCAACGGGCTCTGGCGCTAGGTCAACGGGCTCTGGCTCTGGCGCTGGGTCAACGGGCTCTGGCGCTGGGTCAACGGGCTCTGGCTCTGGTGCATCATGGGACTCGGAACTGGACGGGGCCAGCACATCAGGGGACTCGGAACTGGACGGGGCCAGCACATCAGGGGACTCGGAACTGGACGGGGCCAGCACATCAGGGAGCTTGGGGCTGGATTCGTGCTCTGGCGGGCAGGTGACGGTCTCTGGCTGGACGGTCTCTGGCTGGACGGTCTCTGGCTGGACGGTCTCTGGCTGGACGGTCTCTGGCTGGACGGTCTCTGGCTGGATGTGGCTGACGTGAACCCCAGCCTCGGCAGCCATCTTTTTGGCTAACCGCACTGATATCAGCGGGGGATCAGTCATACCGGATATCAGCCGGGAAGTCCAGGGACCGATCTGGCGGCAGGGCTGATGCGGTGTGCAGGTTCTGGCGGACAGGCGATGGGCTCAGGCGTTAGCGTGCAGGTGATGGGCTCAGGCGTTAGCGTGCAGGTGATGGGCTCAGGCGCTGGCGTGCAAGTGATGGGTTCAGGCTCTGATGGGCAGGTGACGGGCTCAGGGCATACCGGACTTGGATTTGGCTGGAGTGGGAGATCTTCCACGTGGTATGCAGATCCACACGACCACAGCGTGTGATCCACGAACTCCAGGAAGGATAGATGGAGGTCCCTGACCAGAATTATCTGGGCTAGTGGGTCTTTCAGTCCACCCCAGAAACTCTTAGTCAACTCTTCTTCATCCTGAGTCTCGTCATCATACAATTCTATATACAGTCCTGCATATTCTTCAAGTGAGCGTTCACCTTGAAAGAGGATTGGGTTGTCGAAGGGGCTCACCTCTTTGTTTTTCCTCCTTCGGCCCATATTTTGATTTTAAGGTCGATCGTTCTGTCAGGGTTGGGTGCAGGTTGCTGAAGACGAGGACACGGGAGCTTCAATATAATAGTTTTAATAAACAAAATGAAACTTCCAAAATCAAACAAGAACAAACTCCAGGAATTCAGGGTTAACACACAACCATACATTGACGACGATCGACCAACACTCAGGGAAAACACAGGGTTTAAATGAACTGAACCAAATGAGATAATTAACTGAAAACAGGTGCAGAAAATTGGACACAAACGAGGAGCGGGAAAACTAACAGGACTAAACCAAAAATCACACAAGACAGGGGAAGACAAGATACAAAACAGAACTCAATACATCAAAACGTGACAGTATCCTAGCTACAAATCAGTTTGTTGCAAGGATGAATGAAAATGTTACATCAAATTGCCCATTTTGTGATGCTTTGGATAATATTTTTCATATGTTTTGTGACTGCCCTAGACTTGAGCCTATTTTTGTAATGTTGAGAAAAATAATAACAAAATTGGGGTTTCTGTATACTAATAGCTTATTTATATTGGGCTGTTGTTATAGGAAATCTTTACAAGAACAGTGTGTAATTGCTAATTTTGTCATAGGTCAAGCTAAATTAGCAATTTTGAAATCTCATCAGGAAAAAAATGCGGGAAGAGATATTTGTATGGTGGCTGTTTTCAAATCCTTAGTCGAAGCACGAGTGGTCATAGAATATACATATTATACGCATGTTAATAATGTCCCATTCTTTAAATGGAAATGGGGTGTTAAAGGGTTAGTTCACCCAAAAATGAAAATTAAGTCATTAATTACTCACCCCCATGCTGTACCAACCTCGTAAGACCTTCGTTCATCTTCGGAACACAAATAAAGATATTTTTGATTAAATCTGAGAGCTGGGTCACTGCTACATAGGCTTCTAAGGGAATGACACTTGACGGCCCAGAAAGTCATTGAAGAAAATGTTGAAGTATTCCATGTGCCTACAGTGGCTCCACTATAAGTTTATCAAGCGACAAGAATACTTTTTGTGCGAAAAACAAAACAAAATAACGACTTTATTCGACTATTCCATTGCTTCCATGTGGGCCTGAGACGAGACTTCAAGAGATTTCCAGGACGCATGCGCGAGAACTGACGCTCTTCTTCTACAACTATGTACAGCGCGCGTCTTCCTCTGCTTGTTAGACGCACGCTGTGTAGTAGAAGAAGAACCTCCGTTCCCCCCCCCCCCCCCCCCCCCCCCCATCAGTGCAAAACTTGCATTATACAGTTATATTCTCCATCTGTAAATGTTAGAAAGTCGTGCAAATGTATCCATTTTGCTGCTAATCTTCATATTGAACGAGCGCTGCTGCGCGCATGCACGCCAAATAGGAGCGCAATAATTCTGACTAAAATATACATTTTGCTTGGAAAATTAATATGCGATATTTTATAACATGAGGATTATCTTCTAATTATAATAATTTCTCTTTAGGATGTTGGATAAGTAAGTTGCAGTGAACTTCTAGCTGATTACACTCATATATTTTATACTTCTAATAAAAAAAAGAAATTGAACAGAAGTAGCCTAATTCAGGGAAGAATTTTTTTAAAGAAACTAAATATATAAAGATACAAAATATGGTTTTGTGTATAGGATCTATGCTACGTAATAAAGATGATGTATACTTATTTAGAATGCTGAGAATTACAGCTTTTAATTTTGAGAAAGCAAGAATCCCCAGTTTTAAATGAGTGGTTAGATTTAGTTTCTAAAGTACATTATGGAGAGGATAACATTAAATTAGGAACAAATGTATACATTTTGAAAAGATATGTGCAACTCTAAAATCAAAGAATATTCCATAAAATAAAGGAATATATATTAGCCTACATTAACTACATTTTTATGTAACCTTCACTTTTATTTAGTTATTTGTTATTTTATTTATTTACTTATTTAATATTGAATATTTGATATTTGAATAATATTACTTCAATAACTATTAGGAATTATGTGTCGTCATAAGATTTTGAAATATGTGAATGTTATATTTTTATTTATTTATTGTTTTATTTATATGTATGTGTTGGTGGGTATTATCACAAAAGAAAAAAAGTAGAAGGAAAAATAGGAATATTTATTGGGGGAAAATATGATGTCTTTAAAGGAACTGTCCATTTGTATAATTGTGTTAAATGTGTTTGAATTGAAAGACATAAAGTACATAATATATATATATATTATGTATATATGTGTGTGTGTGCTAAAATATTTGTTAGTTGGACATTATATGTCCCTTATTTAGAATTTTAAACCTACAAGTGTATTTGGGGTAAATCAAATGTAGGCAAATATACTGTCAATAACTAAGCTCAGATTAATATTACCAGTTAAAATTTATACTGTGCTTTTGTAATTATTTATTTTTTGATTTTGTGATTTTAACTTCTGCTTTAGAACACACAATCTAAAAATTTTTTTTGATGTTCTTCTAATAATCATAAACATGTACTAAAGCAAAAACCAGACAAACTGCCAAATAAAACCAGAGAGAAATGTATTCATAAATCTTTAAAACAATCTAATTAAATCTTGGGCACAAAACATTTAGCCAGTAAAAAAACATAACCTGTAGTATGTATATTGTATTTATCTATCTATATATCTAGATCTATAAATACAGTACACACACACACACACACACATATATATATATATATATATATATATATATATATATATATATATATATATATATATATATATATATATATATATAAATAGAGAGAGAGAGAGAGAGAGAGAGAGAGAGAGAGAGAGAGAGAGAGAGAGAGAGAGAGAGAGAGAGAGAGAGAGAGAGAGAGAGAGAGAGAGAGAGAGAGAGAGAGAGAGAGAGAGAAAGAATTCTCTGATAACCGAGGCACTCCTTAATTAAAATGTCTTTATTACAAAAATGACATGTCCTAAACGAACAACTTTAAAACGCCTTATATGTGTCTATATTGTCTATGTTGTAGCCTTATTTAAGTTGATGTTCTGTATACTGTGTATTTATTTTTGGGCTAATAGTGGTTAATAAAGTCCAATAATGGTATTAGAGAGTGTCAGTGGTAATATCATTGTGTTCTTGTCGGTCAGTGTTGAGGATCTGTGTAACAGCTGAGGCTTAGCCTGACAGTTAGCCTGCCCTGGACCAGGCTAGTTTCCCAGCATAAGTTGCCAGGGTAACTGAGTTTGAACTTTTTTAAGTTTGATTTATGAAACCGAATCTACCAAAAATAAGCCTGACTAACCGAAATAAGCCTGGCTTATACTCTAATCTTGTTTTATGGAACAACCCTCTGGTGTCTGGTGGCGTCTGATCCCGGATTTCCACCAACTGCTGAACGGCTGCGTGTCGGATCCGTGCTCCGCCGTCCTTCAATTCCTACCAGATCCGGTGAAGCAGTCGATTCTGTTCCCTACCGGAATTCCTGTTCCCCCTGACAACGCATGCGCAACAGTTACAACAAACTACTTTTTCCGGCACATCTTCACCCCTCCATCTCGTGAGACTTGTCATCATTTCCAAAAACTGTTCTCCGTCTGAAGACCCTTTTGTATTGCTCGAGATAAGCGTCCAATAATTGTTCTCGTTTTTCAGCTGATGCAGCACACATTTCAGCATGTTGGTGCCTACTATGAGGTCGTCTTTCTGACCAGTGACCACCAGGACTGGGACCATGCACTTCACCCCATACAAACTTAGTTCCATGTCATACATACACTTGGGGCTCACCTGTACTCCTCCACAGCCAACCAGGATGATGCGCTGCAGGAGTTCTTGCTGTTGGGTCAAGACGCTATCTGATAGTAGTCTCTGCTCCATCTCTTCAATTATCATGCAGGCCATGGACCCTGTATCGAGGAGCCCTTGCAACTGAGCACGGCCATTCACCGTCAGCTATTCCATGATGTCCAGTGTGGTACTCAGTTTACCTCTACTTTGGTGATTATACCTGACTATCTACGATGCCTGCATGGTCCTTTGCCGGGATGGAAGCGCCGCAAAAGACGGGGAAAGCGCGGAGGTTTTGTGGTCAAGTTCAAGCTTCTCCTGAGGTCTGAATCGGATTTCCCGCTTCGTGCTGGCCTTCGCGCCTACGTGGCAGCGTGCGGCCGCTTCGTTGTGGGGCGTTCAATGGAGCGACTGCATGTGTGGAATAAACTGATTATAGGTGATCCGCAGGATCAACCTCCAAAGACTCGCTCACCCCGTCTGCACAGAGGCGGCGTTTGTGCCGGTCACCTCCTTCCGCTATGCCGAGCTACACAGCAGACCGTCGAATCGCGACAGATCAGGATGTCGTTGATCAATGCCAGGTCAGTGGTTAACAAGACGGTTATCCTCAATGACTATTTTACTTCACACAGCCTAGACTTTCTGTTTATCACAGACACTTGGCTTACTCCAGGGGACAGGAGCCCCTTTTCTGAATTGGTACCAACTGATTGTAAAGTTTTAAACTCCCCTCGTTCGGCGGGCCGAGGACGAGGACTGGCTTCTATTTTTAAACAGAACTACTGCTGTCGGATGCTAGCGAATGATGTCTATGCGAGTTTTGATTTTCAATCATTCGTCTTGGAATTGGATAATCCAGCGGCGATCTCAGTCATTTATCGTCCACCAAAACCTCACAAAGACTTTATCAATGAGTTTTCAGACTTTTTAGGGGGAATTATTCCCAATTTTGATAGACTGCTAATATTTGGGGATTTTAACATACATGTGTGTTGCCCAGCTAATCTATTAGCCAAAGAATTTTTGAGCCTTATTGATTCTTTTGATTTGGTACAGCTTGTAAATGCTCCTACTCATATCCAGGGCCAAGGGCATAACTTTGGTTTGAGAAGTGGGGGGAACACAAAATGCGGGAAAATGTTTTCGATTTGAATCCTATTTCCTGGATGTACATACATTTAGGGACTATGGTGATGAGTGAGAACCAGGAAATAATTTGATTATAATGATAAATTCTGCCAAAAATAATAGTAGGCTATGTATAAGAAAAATGTCTTACGTTCTATATTGTTAATAGGGGCCGATCGCCAAAACTTTAGAGAATCATTTTATAAAGTCAAAATGTTAGCCATTAATGTTTTGTGTGTAAATAATGTGAGCCTCAATTTCCACTGTAATGTAGAAACAACATAAAGACAGTATATTTAAAATAATTGTTTAATGGCATCTGTTTATGAATGAAGGCCAGTATCACTGATATTAATATAGCTACTGATGTCTCGATGAAAATGACCCCCCCCCCCCCCCCCCCATTGTAAACATTTTTTAGGCTTCAAAAAAATATAACAACTTATAATTTAAGTGATCTTAAAACAAACCTTACATAAACCCCTAATAAACGTCATATCCTGTCAAACAGTCCGCACTGCATAAATATAAATTAAATATAGATTAATCCTTATTAAAGCTACAAGCATTATTTAGTCGAGCAGTTTGTATTATTTTCTGTTCCCTTTGTTCTTTGGTTAACTTTACTGACAGAGAGAATTAGTGGCTACTGTCACTTTAAGATCTGCCACTGCTGACAGGATCTCATCTCATTCTCTCACTATACTCTTCACTTCCATTTAAGATTTTATTTAACTCATTTAAGACTATTCTTGTGAGGATACTCGACAAATTGGACATTTTGTCATACATGTCTGTTTTTGTTCGTTCAATCGGCGAAATAGAACTCGATACTGGCGCGCGTCTTTTTGTGTGTGTGTGTGTGTATCAGGAGGACATTCACTAGCAGCGCAATCTCTTTAGTCTTGTTGCGCATAAATGAATAAACATGAATAATAATAAGAGCAGGATCATATCGACGCGAGCTTAAAGTCACCTGTTGTTGTTTCTGGTGTTTCATCGCTTACTGTGACAGTGCCGCAACCGCGGAGGAGCAGGACCACCGAGCCTGTGTCGATGCGCGCGTCCACGTCCAGGAACGTCGCGTGCACACTCTAAAAATAGCTCACTGAAAGTTATAATGAGCAGGTATTGCGGTTGCGGCACAGCACAGTCGGCAATGAAACGACAGAAACAACAGGTGACTTAATTAATTTGAGTTAGAATTCATAACAAAACGAATTTGAAAGTGGGGGGGGGGGGCACAAACAGGATTTTGAAAAGTGGGGGGGACATGTCCCCCCCGTCCCCATAGGAAATTACGCCCGTGTCCAGGACCACACGCTTGATTTGGTGCTTACACGTGGCCTGACAGTGTGCGACCTTGCAATAGATGACCATGTTATCTCTGATCACAAGCCTATTACTTTCAAAATTCCCACTTGTTTTAATATTACAAGACCCACTAAGGCTGTTCAATGGTCTCGTAAAATCACACAGACTACTTGTACTGAATTCGCAACTGTTTTTAAGGAGGTGTCTCAATCATCTGATTTATTTCGTGATAATTGGAGTGGCGCAGATTTTTTTAATCAGTTCAATTCCGTCTCCACCAGTGCTTTAAGTGGGCCGATATGCGCCGGTACTCAGTACCGCCACTTCCAAATATAGCTCTTGAGCGTACTGCCACCTCTCTGTGCGCCCAGAACGTGCTTTTAGCGTACCGGTACGCTCATTTGCACATCTGTTTTAATCCTTTGGCTGCACTGACGCTTTTCAGAGCGCCCTTCACAATGCACGCTTCCTAATTCGTCCCACCGAGAGCAGAGACTACATTACCCATATACATTACATTCCTCCCCGCTGAACGCGAGCTATTACAAATGCGTGAAACGCACTCACAGTGGTTGAGCGCGGTAAAGTTAGTTTTAGGTTCGATATTTCGCCGGACATTTGTTTTCCCTTGCCACTGTTCGGCACGGGTCGGCAGTCTTAGATCAATAGCAGGATTAGTTTAACATTATGTAACCATTATCGACATTAAATATTTGTTCAAAATCACCTACGTGCAATAATGCTGCATTTATACCGGAGAATGCTTTGACGCGTTTCCACAGCACGTGCCTAAGGGAACGTCTGCCAATTCCATCAACTGCATTAAACGTAGCCTATAATTTGTATTATTTAAAATTACTTTTCAAATTCCAAAGCTTATAGAAGGTTCCTATTGGCAATGCTGGCAAACCTGTCTTTTAAAAATCATACTTCATATGTTACAAAAACAGCCTTTTTCCACCTTAGAAACATTGCTAAGCTACGTAACATGCTATCTGTTTCAGATGCAGAAAAGTTAGTTCATGCATTCATGACCTCGAGACTAGATTACTGTAATGCTTTATTAGCTGGTTGTCCTGCATCCTCAATAAACAAGCTACAGTTAGTGCAAAATGCAGCCGCTAGAGTTCTTACTAGATCAAGAAAATATGATCATATAACACCAATTTTATCATCTCTACACTGGTTACCTATTAAGTTCCATATCAATTACAAAGTATTGCTTTTGACTTATAAAGCTCTAAATGGTTTAGCTCCTGTGTATTTAACAGACCTTCTATCGCCCTACAATCCATCGCGCTCTTTAAGATCACTAAATTCGAGGCTTCTGGTCATTCCTAGGATATCTAAGTCTACTAAAGGAGGGAGGGCGTTCTCACATTTAGCTCCGAAGCTCTGGAATAGCCTTCCTGATATTGTTCGTTGCTCAGACTCGCTCTCCCAGTTTAAAACTAGACTAAAGACACATCTCTTCACTCAGGCATTCATATAAATGTTTTATCTAATAGTTACTGTAAATTCGGCCTCTAGTTCATAAACGCCAGAGGAGAACTGGCCCCGACTGAGCCTGGGTTCTCCCAAGGTTTTTTTTCTCCATTGGGTCACTTGATGGAGTTTTTCGGTTCCTTGCCACTGTTGCCTTTGGCTTGCTCAGTTGGGGATATTCAAATGAATTAACCAATCATACCATTGATCAGCTCTACCAAACTTGGATGTCTTTTTTCCAGTAATAAACAAACATTAAGTTGTTTTGATTGATACTGTGAAGCAGCTTTGATACAATCTGTATTGTGAAAAGCGCTATATAAATATATTTGACTTGACTTAAAAAAAAATTGTAACGGCCTGTGCTAACTGTTGCTATCTTTTCAGTTATCAGAAGCGTTGCTGAAGAACATACTTCCTGAAGTTGTTCTTCAAGAAGGAGATGCTGCCTACATGCCACTGTCATTGGCTTGCTCAAGGTTCGGGGACATAGTTAGGGATGACAATTTCAAGAATCAGGCACACCACTTATGGCTAGAAAGTAAGCATTGACATTAAAAATAAAACGCATAAGAACATCATTGATAATGTTAAATGTTATGTTCATATATTGTTTTTTCACCTCAGGTGGTGCATGCTGGAAAAAGTCGTCTCACTACAAACAGCTCTTCTGGAGGATGTACTCAATCTCCACTTGTTTGGAGTGTGGGTTTGATTACAAATGCTGCACACCTGGGGCCTGTTTCAGAAAGGAGGTTAAGTGAAAACTCTGAGTATGTTAACCCTGAAATGAGGGAAACTCTGGGTTTTCGGTTTCAGAAAGGGAGGTATATCAAACCCGAGAAAGCAGAGTAAGTCAAGCCCGTTTCTGAAAGAGAGGTAACTTATACTCAGAGTCAGTTGCCATGGTAACTTACTCTGTGAACCTAACCTGGTCGGGAGCAGATTTTCTTCAGTAAACCCAGAGTTTCTTGCGGTCTCCTCCCCTTTTTAAAGAGGAAGTGGTGTAAAAAATAAAAGGATTAAAACGTTTGCTAAACTTTTATTTGATTACCACCGTTTTTGATAATATATTTGTATTAAATCATTAAAAAAAATCGGAATAAAAAACATTTCATAGAACTCAATAATTTTTTTAACATAATTTAATACGTTATTAATGATAAAAAATAAGATGTTAATCTAATTCATAATCAATTATTGAAATTAGTTGATTAGATTTGTTTTATTGAACAAATGTTTAATTTATTTAACTGTCATTTTAACTGATGATAATAATAACCATAATATAATAATGCAGTTTATATATTTAATAATTGTTTAATACCATAAACCGTGATATTTTCTGAGACGGTTATCATACTGTGAAACTCTCATACGTTACAACATGGGAGAGTCCCACCCCCCCAACCCAACCCAACCCAACATGGGAGAGTCCCCCCCCCCAACCCAACCAACCCAAATGGGAGAGTCCACCCCACCCCAACCACCACCACCACCCCAACCACCCCACCCCGCTGTTAAAAAAGTAACTCAGCAACTTTTACTCACATTTTAAATTAGTTACTTTTTACTTTTACTTGAGTAGATTTTTAGACTGGTATTTTTACTTGTATAATGTATCAAAGTAATAGTAGCCTACTTTAGGTTGAATAACATTCTTCCAGTTTCACCTCTGATATTATAACAGTAAGTTACTCTAAAATATTTATGAATTACTAACTACAAATGACATCTTCAACAGTGTAATTAGATTAATGTAATAATTACTATCTTTAGAAAGTATTGGTCTACATATTACTAATGACTAAATCCTATATCAACCTCAACCACTTGAACAATACAAGGAGAGACAAGAAACTGCACTTTTAATGCTTTCAAATTAACAATATACAATTGCATGAATTATTCTTGAATTGATCAAAGTGTGTAGAGGGAGAAGGTTACATAAAAATATACCTTTTAAAAATGTATGTTTAATCCACTATTGTTTTATACTGAATTGGTCTATAGTTTATGCAGTAGCATATTTAATGTAATTGCATCATATTTTATTTTAAATTACAGAAGAATTAAGAGTAATCCCTTTAATTAAATTACAATATTTGGATTACTTGGTAATTAATTACACCCAACACCTCTTTTTGTCTGGCGCTGTTGCCATGGTGACTCATAATATCTGCGCTCAATTTATAATGTCTTTTTATAGTTGTGGTGCACGCGCTTAACTCAGAGTCAGTCAACTCAGAGTTGATTGAACCAACTCATTTCAGCTGTTCTGTAACCGAAAACTCAGAGTATCCCATCTCAGGCTAAGTCAACTCAGAGTTCAAGTTTTAACTCAGAGTTGGTTGAACCTCCTTATTGAAACAGGCCCCTGGGGCCTGTTTCAGAAAGGAGGTTAAGTGAAAACTCTGAGTATGTTAACCCTGAAATGAGGGAAACTCTGGGTTTTCGGTTTCAGAAAGGGAGGTAAGTCAAACCTGAGAAAGCAGAGTAAGTCAAGCCCGTTTCTGAAAGAGAGGTAACTTATACTCAGAGTCAGTTGCCATGGTAACTTACTCTGTGAACCTAACCTGGTCGGGAGCATCTGGCATCTGACATCTTCAACAGTGTAATTAGATTAATGTAATTATTACTATCTTTAGAAAGTATTGGTCTACATATTACTAATTAGGCCTAAATCCTATATCAACCTCAACCACTTGAACAATACAAGGAGAGACAATAAACTGCACTTTTAATGCTTTCAAATTAACAATATACAATTGCATGAATTATTCTTGAATTGATCAAAGTGTGTAGAGGGAGAAGGTTACATAAAAAATATACCTTTTAAAAATGTATTTTAAATCCACTATTGTTTTATACAGAATTGGTCTATAGTCTATGCAGTAGCCTATTTAATGTAATTGCATCATATTTTATTTTAAATTACAGAAGAATTAAGACTAATCACTTTAATTAAATTACAATATTTAGATTACTTGGTAATTAATTACACCCAACACCTCTTTTTGTCTAGCGCTGTTGCCATGGTGACTCATAATATCTGCGCTCAATTGATAATGTCTTTTTATAGTTGTGGTGCACGCGCTTAACTCAGAGTCAGTCAACTCAGAGTTGATTGAACCAACTCATTTCAGCTGTTCTGTAACCGAAAACTCAGAGTTTCCCATCTCAGGGTAAGTCAACTCAGAGTTCAAGTTTTAACTCAGAGTTGGTTGAACCTCCTTATTGAAACAGGCCCCAGGTTATGCTGGGAAGGGAAAGTGAGGCGAGCTCCAGGGCATTTATTCAGAAACCACACACACACGAACACACACACACACGAACACACACACACACGAACACACACACACACGAACACACACAACACGAACACACACACACGAACACACACACACACACACACACATTAACACACACACACATTAACACACACACACGAACACACACACACACACACGAAACACACACGAACACACACACACGAACACACACACACACACGAACACACACACACACAACGAACACACACACACGAAACACACACACACACACGAACACACACACACACACACACACGACACACACACACACACACACAACACACACACACACACACACACACACACCACACAACACACACACAACACGAACACACACACACACACACACACACGAACAACACACACACACACGAACACAACACACACACAACACACCCCCACACGAACACACACGAATACACACACGAACGCATGTGTATTTATGTAGTACTATATGTATTACACAAACACATATATGGGTGGTTGACGTGACGCTCAATTTTTGTGTTCATAGTGACAAATATAAATAAAAATGTATAATATTTCATTAAAATATCTGTTTTTATATACAGTTTAATCTTCCAGAACTAATACATCTGTAATTAATGAGCATTATAATTCAAATATGTAAATATTTTGTTTTAAACATGACATTTGTCCACTGGCGTGACTGTCCGGGGTAGCGTTCCTTATCTTAAAACTACTATAATTAAATGAAAAATAAGTCTAATATACATTAAAATACTTGAATAGATATTATAGTAGTGTTAACTTAATGGAACTTAAGGTTATAAGTCTTAAGGTCCCCATTTAGAATAATTATGACACATTACATTTTGTCCGCAAAACTGGTGTCCACCTGGTGTGACGCCATTCTGTAGATATAAAACCGGCATTAATTTGGGCACCCTATTACTGAGAGGGGCCATTCTTCATCCAGGAAGTACAGTAGACCTCACTGGAGCACATGGACTGCACACAAGGTGAGTTCTGTCTCAAATATTTTGATAATATTGCTATTTCTGTGCACTGCTGCAAATGGGATCCATTATGCAGTCCTTTGGTGTGACGTAATTTAAGTATTGATCTGAAAATTTTCATCAATTTATATAGATTGACTATTGAAAATAATGTACACCTTAACGCTGTTAGTCAGGATTGAAGACTGTCTCTCATATAGCTAGGCCGCAAACTGGCCTTCATCTTGAATACGTCCACTGGTGTGACAGCACTGTCCTATAGTGTGACATGAAATCAGCGTCACACTGGTGGAAATGGCTGTCACACCAGTGGATGTAGGCTCTATCACGGGGTGGGTTATTCTTCATTTGTGATGGCAAGTGGTGTCCCTCTACTTTAAAACATAATTATTAACCCTCTGAGGTCGGCCGTCACGGGGGCGTGATGAGCTCACTTTTTTCCTTATCAGTGCAAAAGAGACTCAAATTACTCTGTTGATTTTTATCTTAAATTTAAGTGTTGTACATCATTAGATCCTGTTTAGTTTCTATTTTTTTTAGGGTACTCACAATAAAAACAAAGTGTTGTGCTTTTCGTCAAATAAAGAATAATAAACATGATGCGCGTTTTACCTTCTCTCCGTCAGTGAAGTCCATTCTGAAACGCGTCCGAAAAAATAACTGTAACTCTGTTAATACTTGTCACAGAGATACGAGAGATGTCTCTTTATGAAGCTGAGATTCTCTTCTTTTAAATGAAGTAAGCTACTAAAAAAAATTATATTTCCAGTTTATGTAATCCGTTTGAAACCAAGGAGAGTTACAGTTGTTTCGTTCTCCCCTCATTATCATTAATCAGCTCAGATCGCCACGCCCCCAGCGCTTTTCACATGGTAAAATAGGTGATCTATGCATCGCACACGCGGCACGCCCCGCGATTAAGCCACAAAAACATGAAGCTTCTTCATCAGATCATTCACTGTTAGTTCATCGCGTTTGGAGGATGGCAGCAGCACGCTACTCCGACAGAGAGGCCCTTCAGATGATTCTGGACAGTGATGACGAATTCACATTTTCTTCAGAGGAAGATTGCAATTCGGACGACGAAAAGGCTGCATTTTCAAGAACGAATTGATCCAACCGAGGATAGAAGTTCGGAGTAAGTTTTTTAGTGTTATAATTCGTTTTCTTATCATATAGAGCTCAAATGAATTTTATATTTTGCCTAGTTTTGGCTAGCTTTTGACATAGGAAATACCTCACAATATCCCTAACATTGTATGCTCGTGTAAACTTTTTAAATGTGATATTCTCTGAACATATTTGTATATAGCTAACTGATTTTTCACTCAGTTTTGATTAGTTTATGACACTGATTATCATGCTAAATAGCCTACTGCCTTATGTGTAGTGCATTTTGTTCGAGAATAACTTCTAGTTATGTGATTGAGATAAATATATTTCAGACTCCGGTAAAATACGTGATACTGTCTAAATACAATATATTTTATATATAAATGTTCAGTTTTGGTTAGCCCATGACTTATCATGCTAAAATAGCCTACTGCCTTAGCCTATGTGTAATGCATTTTTTGGGGAATAACTGCTAGGTTATATGTGATATTTCAGACTCTGGTAAAAACGTGATAGATTCTGTCTAAATACAATATGTTATATATAAATGTTCAGTTTTGTTTAGCCTATGACACTTTATCATGCGTAAATACTTGTTTGTGAATACAGGTGTAATGTTTGAAATGTAAGTTAGTGATGTGTCGTTCGTTCGCGAACAATCCGTTCATTGTGTAGCCTATCCCTAAATGCGTGCTGTCTATATGGGCCATAGATACTCGCAAATGTTCAGTTTTAGTTAGCCTATGACACTAATTATCATGCTTACTGCCTTATGCACTGTGAATACAGGTGTAAATGTTTGAAATGTAGCGATGTGTCGATCGCGAACGATCCGTTCATTGAGTGTACATAATAAATGCGTGCGTTCTATATGGGCCATCAACAGATACTCTGCTGTATACATAATGTATGCTAACAGTTACTTTGTTTTGTTTTTAGGAATGTGGCATCATGCTCTCCTTCTCCAGCACCTCGCAGAGGGACACGCAGGTCTCATTCAGTTCTCAGTGCGATCAAGAATAATACTGAGTAAGTGCATAGACGTAATATCGTTTACATCGTCATAATGTAAAAGTTCCTATTATTGTGTGAAATTAATCCATGGTAATTAGTGATTGATAAGCGTAATAATAATACAGTTTCTTTGATTGTGTTATCAGCATGCATTCTATATGGGCCATCAACAGATGTTGTTGTTGTTGTTGTTGATACTTTATTGATCCTTTGCAGGAAATTATATTGTCACGGCAGCTTTAACACTCAATAACAAAACATAATACAAAAAAAACAATAATACCTATATAGAATATTCAGTAACAGATGCATATTCAGTACAGAATATTCAATAACTCTGTTGTATACATAATGTATGCTAACAGTTATTTTGTTTTGTTTTTTAGGAAATTGGCTGCATCACGTTCTCCTTCTCCAGCACCTCGCAGAGGGACACGCAGGTGTCGTTCAGTTCTCAGTGCGATCGAGAATAATACTGAGTAAGTGCATAGACGTAATATTTTACAGATGAAATGTAGCCTAATTGTGTTTACATCGTCATAATGTAAAAGTTCCCATTCTTGTGTGAAATTACAAATATGTCTTTTTTAAATCCATGGTAATTAGTGATTGATAATGATAATAATACAGTTTCTTTGATTGTCTTATCAGCATGCTCACACTTTTTCTTTCTTCTTTTTTTATAACAGATGTGACAATGTCCAAGCACCAGTTCCGAAGAGAGCCAAGGCAAACAAGCAGACGAGCAACATGCAGTCCACGCTGTCATGGAAAACAGAGACCGATGTTGACATGGTTCCACAGACACTGCGATTTCTTCCTGCACGGGAAACTGGACCGCAACTGAGCTCTGTAGACTCGCATTCGCCCATGAGTCTATTCAAACAGTTTTTTAAACCTGCGGTAGTTTTTTTTTAGTATTCTTTGAATAAAAATATTTTTTTTATAAAAAAAACAAGTTTGGTATTTTTATGTTTGTTTTTTTTAAAGGATGTGTTAAGTGATAGTAATGACTTTAAGTCTTTACATTCTTAGGAAAGAACGTAAATTCTATTTTGAATAAATGCTGTTCTTTTTAACTTTTTGTTCACCAGTGAATCATTCTTTGTTCAGGCTGCCTCAAAGCACCTTGATGGCCCATTAGCCATTGGGGGAGTGTCTTTAGTCTTCCCAGGTGTAAATCACATTAATATTCATGGGCATTAACACTCCCACGCATACAGCACTGCTGACCCAAAAACTGATGTAAGAAATTCAAATCGTTATATTGATGTTTCTGAAAGAGTGGTCAGAATGATTTTCACTTCATTTTGAAGTAAAAATTCTAGCCTACAAGAATAGTAACTCAAAAGTATTGTGGACAACTATTCATTATGTGTTAAATGGCCTTATTGCAGTGACATTTTTTTTTCCAAAACGTACTAACCACGCATATTATTTTTTTTCTATAAAATGCAAACAAGTACATCAATTTTGCTCACATATTATTGTAGCAGAGTTTGTGCTGAATACAGCAAATTTATATGTTGGCAAATGGTATGTTTTAAGTAGCTGAAATAAGCACAAATGTCAGGGCATACCAAAACACCGAAAGAGCCCCAAAACAGCTCAGACCTCAGAGGGTTAATATTTCCAGAATATCCCCTGATCTTGAAATCATCATGATGGCAGCCTCCATTTTAGAAAAGTCTGGATTTAGGCTAATTTGTCTGTGGTGTTACTGTCTTTCCTGGTAACACCACAGACTCTATAGTAACTCCGAAGACAATATACCAGTAATGTTGTATTTTTAATAAAACACATAGGACATCAGTAATCAATTATATAATTGTATCTCTCTTGTCAGGTATGGCCAGATTAACTGCTGCTGAAAAGCAGCGTCTTTATAGACAGCGCAGAGATGCAGACCCAGTTCGAAAAGCAGAGTTCCTTCAAAAGAAACAGCAGACCTATTTAAAAAACATTCAGTGGAAAACAAGACTGAGATTAGGAGATCTTCCAGAAAGGGGAAAGAGACTAGCAAGGAAGAACTGGAGAATATACACTCACCTAAAGGATTATTAGGAATCAACCCATCTAATCAACCAATCACATGGCAGTTGCTTCAATGCATTTAGGGGTGTGGTCCTGGTCAAGACAATCTCCTGAACTCCAAACTGAATGTCAGAATGGGAAAGAAAGGTGATTTCAGCAATTTTGAGTGTGGCATGGTTGTTGGTGCCAGACGGGCCGGTCTGAGTATTTCACAATCTGCTCAGTTACTGGGATTTTCACGCACAACCATTTCTAGGGTTTACAAAGAATGGTGTGAAAAGGGAAAAACATCCAGTATGCGGCAGTCCTGTGGGCGAAAATGCCTTGTTGATGCTAGAGGTCAGAGGAGAATGGGCCGACTGATTCAAGCTGATAGAAGAGCAACTTTGACTGAAATAACCACTCGTTACAACCCAGGTATGCAGCAAAGCATTTGTGAAGCCACAACACGCACAACCTTGAGGCGGATGGGCTACAACAGCAGAAGACCCCACCGGGTACCACTCATCTCCACTACAAATAGGAAAAAGAGGCTACAATTTGCAAGAGCTCATGAAAATTGGCCAGTTGAAGACTGGAAAAATGTTGCCTGGTCTGATGAGTCTCGATTTCTGTTGAGTCAGAATTTGGCATAAACAGAATGAGAACATGGATCCATCATGCCTTGTTACCACTGTGCAGGCTGGTGGTGGTGGTGTAATGGTGTGGGGGATGTTTTCTTGGCACACTTTAGGCCCCTTAGTGCCAATTGGGCATCGTTTAAATGCCACGGCCTACCTGAGAATTGTTTTTAACCATGTCCATCCCTTTATTGCCACCATGTACCCATCCTCTGATGGCTACTTCCATCAGGATAATGCACCATGTCACAAAGCTTGAATCATGTCAAATTGGTTTCTTGAACATGACAATGAGTTCACTGTACTAAAATGGCCCCCACAGTCACCAGATCTCAACCCAATAGAGCGTATTTGGGATGTGGTGGAACGGGAGCTTCGTGCCCTGGATGTGCATCCCACAAATCTCCATCAACTGCAAGATGCTATCCTATCAATATGGGCCAACATTTCTAAAGAATGCTTTCAGCACCTTGTTGAATCAATGCCACGTAGAATTAAGGCAGTTCTGAAGGCGAAAGAGGGTGTTCCTAATAATCCTTTAGGTGAGTGTATAAGGCAGAATACAGGGCAAGAAAGCAGAGAGAGATGTATTCACTGAAGATAAACAGATTTTTTTTTTTTACTATATTTTTTGTATTAAATAAGTTTGTGGATACATTATTTATTCACTGAAGATGTTCTGAATTTTTTGTTGTTGAATGTTTTGTTAAATAGGTCTGTGGATACATGTTTTATTCACTGAAGATTTTCAAATTTTTGTATTCTTTATTGAAACAGATTCAAACATTTTGATTGCAACACAATCCATTGTGCAGACAATTTTTGAGAAACTGAGAAACAGGTTGTAGGTTGTTTTAATTATATTTGTTAATGCAGTTTTTTTTCTAAATGTTATTTTATCAGAGCAATTCCTTCTTGTAATCCTACTCATGATGAACTTCATTTTTTTGCTCAATAAACTTTTAATTGTTAAACCTTTTATGCAATATTACATCTGTGGTGTTACTTCAAAACGTATCCGACATTACTTTCCATCAGAGCCATTTAATCTTATAATTTAATGTTTTTTAGACTGTAAAGTGGTTTTAATATTTTAGAATAAAGACTATAAAGGTAGCACAGACCATTTTCCCTGCCTTTTTATGTATATACATTTTTAAAAAAAAGAAACAATTCTTGTTGTCCAATGGTGTGACGGAATGTCCTGTGGTGTGACAAACTGAATTATACGTGTAAAAGGCATTTTAATGCACAAATTACTATAAAAAGTGTTGAATAGTATAATAATGATATCATCACTATGCACATATAAGGATGAAATGAAGCTTCATTAGGTTTTATACTAATTATAATGAATATAATCCAGACGTTTGGGTAAAGTCCCTATGTGTACATCTTATAGTAGGATAATAACATGATTGTGAATTTTTATTGGTTACTTTTGATGTGGGAATATAGTTAGGACAAATTGATAAGGATTGTGCATATTTGTCTTATCTGTCACACAATCTCTAAATTAAATATTAACATTAAAAATGTTGTCACACCGGTGGACAATATGTGGGACTATCACACATAAAAAGTTAATAAAATGCTAAATAAATAAAGAATTAGAACGGGACACATTCAGTTTTCAGTTGTTCACATATCAAGCAATATAATTATATGTCATTTGACATACATTTTAGAAATATATTTTTTTCCACTTTGGATTTGAGTTCACGTCAACCACCCATATGCATTACCCTAACCCAATTAAATAAATGAATTGTGTGTGTGTGTATATAATATTATGTACATATATATGTATATATATATATGTATCAGTGGCGGGCCGTGCATTTCACACCTAGGCCTTCTGTCCTACCTGAATTAGTACGTTTTGATAGTGTAGCAGCGCAAAGACTCTCTATAATTGTTGTTTTTATTTTGCACCGGCAGTTATAGGGTTAATGCGGTGAGTTCGGGAAAGGCCGGCGCGTGAGTTCTGCTGGTGTGTTTGTGTACAGTGGTTCTTGCGTTCCGAATCCGATTATAAATTCAGAAACGAAGCCTCCCTCCCTTATCTTGTCGTTCAAGGGTTACAATAGTCCCTTTACAGACGTTACAATAGTATGCATGTTGACAAAATAATAAGTTTCGATCATAAATTTGAAAGAAAAATTAAGAAAATCATATTCACCACGGGGAAAAAAGCATTATAGACCTAGGTTTACTCGCCAAGGTTATTTTTTACACAAAATCTATCTTTATTTCTTTCCTCAAGAAGACTTCAAATACTCTGTTGTAAGTTACAGGTTCTAACTGCGTTCAGTTCAAACATGTCTGTCTCGTCATATTTCTATACGTTTTAATTCGCTTTAGGGCTGAGAGTGTCTGCTCGACAGAAGCAGCGCACTCACCGCAAAACTTGACGATGTGTACAGCTGCTGCCCCATGCTCTCACACAGAGTTTTGATTGAACGAAATCAAAATGAGATCAGCGGGACTTTTGCCTTAAAATTCATTCGTGGCATAACTTCAGTTCTGTTTTTACCCGGACAGATCGAGCAGTGTTCCGTGACTCTGCGTTAAACTCAGGCTGAATAAGGGATTTTTTTCCCGGTGAGGGAAAGAAACATTAATTTGTGGGTTGAAAAACTATTAAATCTACAGGAATATATTTTAGTTTACGCAGTTCGCTACAGATGCGGATACTAGTAATACTAGAATACTAGAATGACCAACTGTGTATGGTATGATTATTATTTGAGTTTTTACAAAGTAATAACTTATATTGTTCATGAACGTGTTTCCATAATAATACAATCATAAGTGGATACAGTAAACGCATAAAACAGTTCAACATACATGGAGATAGATGGGGTTAGGGTTAGGGTTATATAATAATATTTATAAATAGGTAGACAGGAATAAGACCAGCATGCAGGCAAGACCACCAAAAATACTCTGACCATTTAAATCCATTCTGTTATTGAGATGCTACAAATGATATTACAAACTTTTCGTTTTGACATTCATTCAGTCATTATACATACATTTGACTCTTTATTTATCTTGTGTTAGCGGAATATAACTTTTCCGAAGATGCAGAACCCCCCATACAATACACACAATACAAATCTGTTAGACATTTACAGCACTTAAGATATTTTACAAAAGCAAATGTATACTATATCGAACATTGCTCCATTCAGAAATTGTTAATGCATTAAGCCCTTAATGTAGGAATAAATTACTCTAGACTTACTGAAACTTCCTACAAGTATATCAGGGAGTGGACTTGGCTAATTTGCTGGAAGTTGTCTGGATTTTCCCAGGCTAGCTAATGAGCAAATAAGTGTCCCTCTTCTGCCATCTCCTGATTATAGTAGTAATTTCATGGGGGGGGGTTCTCAAAGTGTTTGTTTTTCCTGCAGGTGAAAACAAGATGCATCAATCTGGATCTCTGTTACTTTATTTGGGCTTTAAAATGTTTTGCCTGACTTGGGTGAGATTGTAGTAGCAAAAACTGTGTAGTGTGAACATGATTTCATCAAGTACAATGTTCCTGAATCAACATTCCTTTTTGATCATTGAGCAATATTACAATTAGATTTGAGGAATAAGTTTACAGTTAAGTTCCAGGTAAACTTTACACAGCCTATGAATGTTTGAGTGTCGGCCTAGACAATTTATTTATTATCAGAGGAGTTTTTGCAGGAGTTCCATCAGTCGCTAAATAAAAAGATCATACTTTGTTTGCTTTCTTTATAATCTATTCACACTTTAAATAAAATAGTTTTGTTTGTCATAAAGGAAAGAGTGAATCCAAATTGTTCTGTGGGTCAGTAATTTTTTTCTACTTATAGCCTATTTAGAAAGTGGAAATGGTCAAATTTTAACATTCTGCTGCCACCTACTGATGCAAGAGTTCATCTCATCTCATTCTGTTTTAAGTGTTTGTTTTTCCTGCAGGCGAAAACGATGCAGCGTTTGCTCCTCTTACTGTATTTATCTGGGCTGTATTTATCTCTTAAAATTAAGGTGCAAAATTAAAGAATACATAAGAAATGCTTTAAAAAAAGAGAGTAATAAAATAGTGCAAAGTGTTAAATAAACAGAGAAACCGACGACGGTCTTGCATTATTTGCAGACGACATTGGTCTGACAACGGTCAGACTTATAAAAACCAAAAAACTGCCATACTGGCGAGCTGACTTTTCCTGTTTGATCAACAATCGCTGCGGCACTCATTTTCCACTTATCACTTGCTTGTTACTGAAGAATTAAACACGAGACAACGATATGGCGCAACCATACTGTTAAGGGGATCGCACACCGGACGAGAAGCGCCGCGCCGCGTCAAGAACGAGTCACCTTAATTTATATAGCGCTTTTTACAATACAAATTGTTTCAAAGCAGCTTCACAGAGATAACAGGAAAACAATGTTGTAGTAGTATTGTTAAATTCAAAATTAAATGTTAAATGTCCCCAACTAAGCAAGCCAAAAGCCAATGGCGACAAAGGCGAAGAGCGACGAAAAAGGCAACAGTGGCAAGGAACCAAAACTCCATCAGGTGACAGAATGGAGAAAAAAACCTTGGGAGAACCCAGGCTCAGTCGGGGGGCCAGTCCTCCTTTGGCCAACAAATGAACAGTGTATGATTATGATTTAGGCAGCATAATGTCAGGAGTCAGATGTGATCAGAACTTTCACGATATTTATCCAGTTCATCTGGTTGGAGGTTGGGTCATCCTGCCGGTGAGGAGATGAGTGTGGTGAGGTGTCCATGGCCTTCACAGTGTTGATGGGGCTGCCACTTCACTATATTTACTATATATATTTACATTAAGCACCAAGTGTTGAAGTATATTTAAAACTAGATTTCTTAGTGGTTTTGAAAATATTACTATAAATTACAGCAACACCTCCCCCTTTGCCTTTCGGACGAGGCTCATGTTTATAACAGTAATATTGTGGGGTGGACTCATTTAAAGTAATGTAATCGTTTGGTTTTAGCCAGGTTTCTGTCAAACACAGCACATCTAGGTTATAGTCTGTAATCTTATCATTAACTATGAGCGATTTTGAAGTAAGGGATCGAATATTCAACAACCCAACCTTTAGCGTTTGCTCATCTGTATTATATCTGTTTTTTATTTGTTGAACATCAATTAAATTTTTAACCTTAGAAAGGTTTGGCAGTTTTTTGGATTTTCAGATTCGGGGAACAGACACAGTCTCTATATGATGATATCTAGGTGAAAGAGTCTCTATGTGATGGGATTTATCTGACCTTGGTGACGCGAGGCCGCTAGCAGACGGTCGGTTTAGCCAGTTTGTCTGCTTCCTGACCTGAGCCCCAGGTTGTCATGTTTTATCTCTAAGACTATGAGCCAAATTACTAGAGAGAAGAGCAGCACCATCCCAGGAGGGATGAATACCATCTCTTTTCAACAGGTCAGGTTTGCCCCAAAAACTTTTCCAATTGTCTATGAATTCTATAATATTTTGCGGACACCACTTAGACAACCAGCCATTGAGTGAACACAATCTACTAACTATCTCATCACTCCTTCGAACAGGAAGGGGGCCAGAGCAGATTACAGTGCCTGACATCGTACTTGCGAGTTCAAACACCTCTTTAATATTAATTTTGGTGATCTCCGACTGGCGAAGTCGAACATCATTAGTGCCGACGTGAATAACAATTTTAGAGAATTTACGATTAGCATTAGCCAGCACTTTTAAATTTGCTTTGATGTCAGGCGCTCTGGCTCCCAGCAAAAATGTGACTATGGTGGCTGGTGTCTCTATTTTCACGTTCCGTGTAATAGAATCGCCAATTACCAGGGCACAATCAACAGCATTCTCAGTGGGTGTTTCACTGAGAGGGGCAAATCGATTTGTTATGGTAATTGGAACGGAAGAGTGGTTTTTTGATCCGCGACTAGAGCGATTTCTCACCGTCACCCATCTGCCTGGCTGCACAGGCAATAACTCAGCCGGAACCGAATCATGTAAATGGTTCACTATGCTAGGCGCATCCAAAGTAGTATCTAAAGCTCGAGCACACTTACTATCCTCAATTAAAGTTTGGATGCGTGTCTCTAATTCTGAAATCTTCTCCGTCAGCCTGACTGTCTCCTTGCATTTATCACATATAAACCCTATGCCGACGGGGAAGGCTATGGTAAACATATGGCATGAGGTGCAAGTGACAATGGTAAATGGTAAATGGACTGCATTTATATAGCGCTTTCACAGACCCAATGGCCACCAAAGCGCTTTACAATTTTGCCTCACATTCACCCATTCACTCTCTCATTCATACACCGACGGGTGACGGCAGCCATGCAAGGCGCCATCCAGCTCGTCGGGAGCAGCTGGGGTTAGGTGTCTTGCTCATGGACACCTCGACACTTGGTCAGATGGAACCGGGGATCGAACCACCAACCTTTCGGTTTGTAGACAACCTACATGAACCACTGAGCCACTGCCGCCCAGGCTAGTTGTACAATAACAGGACAAGACATTACTCACCGTGTTTGTTGACTGATTCTTACTCACCTGGGCTTTTTATGAACTCAGATGCGCGGGCGCGCACGAGAAAAATAAAAAACTGAGCGCACGGGCGGCGCAGGCTAACGAGATACAAGCGTGTCAAGTGCTAACAATAACGGAAGCTAGCGAAGTTAGGTTAGTCTGAGATGTTAGGTAAACTGAACATAGTATTCAGTTACACAACTTAGTATACACTTAGTTATACAACACAACTTAGTATAAACAACAAGAAATGATCGTAAATTATGGTTCAAAACAGAGAGAAATACGAGTCTTTAGACGGAGCTAACAGCCTCGGAGCAAACACACTCACACACAGCAGCAGCAACGACTAGACGTATCGCACACCGGACGCGCACTTTCTCAGTTTATGGCCAGCAATATTGTTAGGCTATGTTTAAGGACATTATGAAATGAAGATAAGGTATGTACTATGTTATGATTTGTATGTACTATGTATGTACCGACTTGGACAAGAAAGGTTTAGTAGATTATTTGCTTTAAATGAATGGTTAATGTCATGGTGTAATGAACAGAAACTGCTCTTTGTAAATAATTGGAATCTGTTTTGGGAGCGACCTAGGCTCTTCCGTCCTGATGGTCTGCACCCCAGCAGAGTCGGAGCGGCTGTTCTGTCGGACAACATCTCCAAGACGCTACACACCATCTGACTAGTAAGTCAAAGTCCAAATCATAGTCTTTGCCGTCCCAACTTAATTGATATAAGTACCAATGTAGAACATTATATAGAAACTGTGTCTATTCCTCGCTTAGTGAAGCCAAACAACAAATCTACTGTAAGATCTAGCAAGAATATTATTGTAATTAAACCAGAAAATCTAAATATCAGTGAACAAAAACAATTTCTAAAGCTAGGTCTTCTAAACATTAGATCGCTCACACCTAAGGCGGTTATTGTAAATGAAATGGTCACAGATAATAATTTCGATGTTCTGTGCCTTACTGAAACCTGGCTTAAACCAAATGATTATTTCGGTCTAAATGAGTCTACTCCACCAGGATACTGTTATAAGCATGAGCCCCGTCTGATCGGTCGTGGCGGCGGTGTTGCAACAATCTATAGAGATATTCTTAATGTTACTCAGAAAACTTGTCATAGGTTTAATTCGTTTGAAGTACTTGTGCTAAATGTTACGCTCTTAGATGTAAGAAAGAAATCCTTATTATCTCTAGCCTTAGCTACCGTATATAGACCTCCAGGGCCATATACTGATTTCCTAAAAGATTTTGCAGACTTTCTCTCAGACCTATTGGTCAATGTCGATAAAGCAATAATTGTTGGCGACTTTAACATACACGTAGATAATACAAATGATGCGTTAGGGGCTGCGTTTACAGATCTATTAAACTCTTTTGGGGTGAAGCAAAACGTCAGTGGTCCCACTCATCGTCTAAATCATACACTAGATTTAATTATTTCATATGGAACCGATCCAACCGATATAGATATTATACCGCAAAGTGACGATCTCACTGATCATTACATGGTAACTTGCATAATACGCACTGCTGAAATTTGTCATGTTGCACCACGTTATAGACCAGGTAGAACAATCCTTCCAACCACTATAGAAAGATTCTCAAATAGCTTACCTGATCTATCTCAGCTGCTCAGTAAACCCAAACAAACAGATGAACTAGAGGAAATGACTAGCAGTATGAGCAACATTTTCTCTAGTACACTAGATATTGTTGCACCAATTAGATTAAAAAAGGTTAGAGAGAAAACTAAAACACCATGGTACAACAGTGCTACGCATGCTATCAAGAGAGAAACTCGTAACTTAGAGCGTAAATGGAAACGAACTAATTTAGAGGTCTTCAGAATCGCGTGGAAAGAAAGTATGTCACGTTATAAAAGGGCTCTAAAATCAGCCAGGGCTGAGCATATCCGCAAACTAATTGAAAATAACCAAAATAATCCAAGGTTTTTATTTAACACCGTGGCTAGACTAACAAATAATCAGACATCTCCAGAGCAAAATATTCCGTTACAATATAGTAGTAATGATTTTATGAATTACTTCAATGAGAAAATAGAAAGCATCCGAAACACAATTGTAAATGTACAATCCTCTATGGTGTCTTATGACTCGGCCTCAATTATGGCCCCTCTAGAACAACTAAACCGCTTTACAACTATAGGACAGGAAGAACTAAATAAACTTATCATTGCATCTAAACCAACAACATGTTTATTAGATCCAATACCCACTAAACTACTTAAAGAAGTGTTACCTGTAGTGGAAGAGCCTCTTCTCAATATTATTAACTCGTCTTTATTTTTAGGTCATGTTCCAAAAATATTCAAGCTGGCAGTAATAAAACCTCTCATTAAGAAACCGCAATTAGATCCAAATAACCTAGCAAATTACAGACCCATCTCAAATCTTCCATTTATGTCTAAAATACTAGAAAAAATTGTGTCCGCTCAATTGTGCTCTTTCTTGCAAGAAAATGATATCTACGAAAAATTTCAGTCGGGATTCAGACCGCATCATAGCACAGAAACTGCGCTAGTTAAAATTACAAATGATTTACTCTTAGCCTCTGACCAAGGCTGTATCTCAATACTAGTTCTACTTGATCTTAGCGCCGCGTTCGACACTATAGATCAGTACTTCTCAAAGTCCGGACTCCGGTCCGGATCCGGACCCGGAGGGAATTCAATCCGGACCCGCCTCCATTTCGTATTTCAAGAGCACTAATTGTGTGTAAGGGATTAAAAGTGTGGATTTCCTACTTTGATAAACGCATGTTAAAATCATTTGTTTATTTTTTGAGATGGTCCGAAATTAAAACGAAGGCGAGATATTTAATGTTTTCCTCCGTGATTTAGTTGCCATGACATCCAGTAAGCGTATGACTTTTGACGTAATCAGGCGCAACCATAGACTGAAAAAAGGGGCGCAACGCGAGTACGCGACACTTCACCGCAGTAAGCGTTTGAATGGGTGTGGAGGATGTCATTGTCCAGGAAAAGAAAAGTTGATGAAGAAAATAGAGTTTTCAAAGATGATTGGACAGAGAGGTATGCGTTCACAGATATCCCAACTCTCCCGGAAGTTCCAGGAGTCTCCCGCATATTGATAGCGGCTCCCTGATGCCCGCAAATTAGTTCAAATCTCCTGCAATCTAGAGCTCGCAAGCTCCAAACCGGCAGAGAGGGAGAGAGCGACCTTACGTGTGTGCGCAAATGTGCCTCATGGGTTGCCAACCGTTCCGTATAATACGTATTTGTTTAAGTTAAAAATAAAACGTATTATGAACTAAACAAATATATGGTTCATTTTTGGCAAAATGATCATGATAGCCTTTATATATCTGAGTGGTTAAGTCTTGTATATAGATTGAGCCTACTTTGCTATAAAAAATGTTGTGCAACTTATAAAAATATAAAAAAATATATAATGCAACTTGCATTTATAATGTGCTATAAAACGTATGAATTTCAGGGGTTATTTTTCAAAATTTTCTTCCGTGGGGGCATGTCACTAGACCCCCCCCCCCCAACAGTTTCGGACCTTTGACATTGACGAAAATTCTGATTTGGACCTTTGAATATATACTTTGAGAACCCCTGCTATAGATCATAAAATACTCTTAGATCGACTACAAAACTACACTGGTGTTCAGGGACAGAAATTAAGCTGGTTTAGATCGTACTTATCAGACCGTTACCATTTCGTCTGTTTAAATGGGGAAAAATCAAAGATAACATCAGTAGACTATGGAGTGCCGCAAGGATCTGTCCTAGGCCCTCTGCTATTCTCAATATATATGCTGCCACTTGGTAATATTATAAGAAAACATGGAATTAGTTTTCACTGTTATGCTGATGACACTCAATTATATATCTCATCACGACCAGATGAAAACACTAACTTATCTAACTTGACAGAGTGTCTAAAAGATATAAAATGCTGGATGACGTGTAATTTCCTGCTATTAAATTCAGATAAAACGGAGGTATTACTTATTGGTCCAAAAAACTACCCACAAAATCCCTTACAATACAACTTTAATTTAGAAGGATGTCCTGTTACTCTATCCACTACAGTAAAAGACCTGGGTGTTATACTAGACCGCAACTTGACTTTCGAAAATCATATATCATATGTTACAAGAACAGCCTTTTTCCACCTTAGAAACATTGCTAAGCTACGTAACATGCTATCTGTTTCAGATGCAGAAAAGTTAGTTCATGCATTCATGACCTCGAGACTAGATTACTGTAATGCTTTATTAGCTGGTTGTCCTGCATCCTCAATAAACAAGCTACAGTTAGTCCAAAATGCAGCCGCTAGAGTTCTTACTAGATCAAGAAAATATGATCATATAACACCAATTTTATCATCTCTACACTGGTTACCTATTAAGTTCCGTATCAATTACAAAGTATTACTATTGACTTATAAAGCTCTAAATGGTTTAGCTCCTGTGTATTTAACAGACCTTCTATCGCCCTACAATCCATCGCGCTCTTTAAGATCACAAAATTCGAGGCTTCTGGTCGTTCCTAGGATATCTAAGTCTACTAAAGGAGGGAGGGCGTTCTCACATTTATCTCCTAAACTCTGGAATAGCCTTCCTGATATTGTTCGAGACTCAGACTCGCTGTCCCAGTTTAAAACTAGATTAAAGACGCATCTCTTTAACCAAGCATTCACTTAATGCTTACCTTTTATACTACTTCTGAATCAGTTCGAATGCATTAATATTATGAACATCAGCTATGCTAATTATTTCCCATCTGTCTTTCTGCTGTTATCTCGGGACGCTAGTCCCGAGGTAAATAGCGTTCGTCAGCTCCAGTTTGTATCCAGCCTCTCACGAAGACTTCAGATGCCCCAACACCTGTGATGAGACGACTAAACGCCGGTGGAGAGACGACTAAACGCCGGTGGAGAGACGACTAAACGCCTGTGGAGAGACGACTCGACGCCTGTGAAGAGACGACTAAACACCGGCGATATGTTATGCCTAAATTTATACATGATTAACTAACTGTATTTTTCTTTGTACATTTCTGAAATGCACTTTCTGTAAAGCTGCTTTGAGACAATGTGTATTGTGAAAAGCGCTATACAAATAAACTTGAATTGAATTGAATGATTGAAGACTGTACAATTAAATACAATCGTTGCTACACTTTACCTCAGAGCGTCCGTTAACTGCATGAATTGAGAATCTCACCTATAAATCCGATAACATCAGCAATTTTCATTCAGTCAGCTCATTTTTATGAATGAGTGTGTGAACACTCATAGAGAATAATGTGTTTGAAATTTAAAGACATGGCGCTATAAACTGAGAAAGTGGGTGCGCGTCCGGTGTGCGATACCTGTCCTAGACGCGATGCGGCGCGGTGCTGCGCTTCTTGTCCGGTGTATATCGTGTGCAAGTGCAACCCTCTTTACATGACCGGCTGTTAGCGTCACACAGTACGTTGCTAGGTTACCAGAGAGTGAGGTGAGTACATTTGTTCATGCAACCAAACTTGCAACAAAACTTTCTTCCGACGAAAAATAATAATAATTATCGAACGTTTTATCGAACGCATTTTTTATTGATATTGATTACGCGTCTATCGCGATACATATCGGTATCGTTTTATCGCCCAGCCCTAGTACATTTATGTTAAACATTTTTAAATTGAATGATTGATTACTTGTTCTGAATAAGAATAGCAGTAGCCTAGTCCAAGCAATCACAAGTAGGCTAACTAATTTTAGTTTAAAATCCAGTAAGCTCTAAAATGGTTTCTGAATGGTTAATTAATGCTAGATGCAGGATCTGTGAGAGAGGCATGCAGAGCATTAACACATCTGAAACACACTAATATATAATGACACACTTTTTCTGAATTTTACTAGCCCATTTTATTTTTATCTCTGAAGATCGAATAATCAAAATACAACATAGACTTTTATTAAAAAGTTACATGATCTATCATTGGGATACCAAATGTATGGTACATTAACAGACATTCAGCATTATAGAAATAAGTGTATCATAGTCCTCCTCCTCCTTGGTGATCGATTGGCCGATCGATTGCTCCTGTCTGCCTCGCTGCCTGCTGTTGTGTGTGAGTGTGTTTGCTCCGAGGCTGTTAGCTCCGTCTAAGCCTCGCATTTCTTTCTGTTTTGAACCATCGTTTACTATCATTTCTAGTTGTTTATACTACTAATTACAGCTTACCTAACATCGCTAGCTTCCGTTATTGTTAGCACAACACGCTAGTATCTCGCTAGCCTGTTAAGGCGCCACCCGTGCGCTCAGTTATTTATTTATTTTTCTCGTGCGCGCCCGCACATCTGAGTTCATAAAAAGCCCAGGTGAGTAAGAATCAGTCAACAAACACGGTGAGTAATGTCTTGTCCTGTTATTGTCACTTGCACATCATGCCATATGTTTACCATAGCCTTCCCCGTCGGCATAGGGTTTATATGTGATAAATGCAAGGAGACAGTCAGGCTGACGGAGAAGATTTCAGAATTAGAGACACGCATCCAAACTTTAATTGAGGATAGTAAGTGTGCTCGAGCTTTAGATACTACTTTGGATGCGCCTAGCATAGTGAACCATTTACATGATTCGGTTCCGGCTGAGTTATTGCCTGTGCAGCCAGGCAGATGGGTGTCGGTGAGAAATCGCTCTAGTCGCGGATCAAAAAACCACTCTTCTGTTCCGGTTACCATAACAAATCGATTTGCCCCTCTCAGTGAAACACCCACTGAGAATGCTGTTGATTGTGCCCTGGTAATTGGCGATTCTATTACACGGAACGTGAAAATAGAGACACCAGCCACCATAGTCACATGTTTGCCGGGAGCCAGAGCGCCTGACATCAAATCAAATTTAAAAGTGCTGGCTAATGCTAATCGTAAATTCTCTAAGATTGTTATTCACGTCGGCACTAATGATGTTCGACTTCGCCAGTCGGAGATCACCAAAATTAATATTAAAGAGGTGTTTGAACTCGCAAGTACGATGTCAGGCACTGTAATCTGCTCTGGCCCCCTTCCTGTTCGAAGGAGTGATGAGATAGTTAGTAGATTGTGTTCACTCAATGGCTGGTTGTCTAATTGGTGTCCGCAACATAATATAGAATTCATAGACAATTGGAAAAGTTTTTGGGGCAAGCCTGACCTGTTGAAAAGAGATGGTATTCATCCCACCTGGGATGGTGCTGCTCTTCTCTCTAGTAATTTGGCTCATAGTCTTAGAGATAAAACATGACAATCTGGGGCTCAGGTCAGGAAGCAGACAAACTGGCTAAACCGACCGTCTGCTAGCGGCCTCACGTCACCAAGGTCAGATAAATCTCATCACATAGAGACTCTTTCACCTAGATATCATCATATAGAGACTGTGTCTGTTCCCCGAATTTGGAAATCCAAAAAACTGCCAAACCTTTCTAAGGTTAAAAATCTAATTGATGTTCAACAAATAAAAAACAGATATAATACAGATGAGCAAACGATAAAGCTTGGGTTGCTGAATATTCGATCCCTTAATTCAAAATCGCTCATAGTTAATGATAAGATTAAAGACTATAACCTAGATGTGCTGTGTTTGACAGAAACCTGGCTAAAACCAAACGATTACATTACTTTAAATGAGTCCACTCCGCAAGATTATTGTTATAAACATGAGCCTCGTCTGAAAGGCAAAGGGGGAGGTGTTGCTGTAATTTATAGTAATATTCTGAAAACCACTAAGAAATCTAGTTTTAAATATACTTCTTTTGAAGTGTTGGTGCTTAATGTAAAAATTTATAGTGTAAACAATAAATCACGTTTGAGAATTCTGCTGGCTACTGTATACAGGCCACCAGGGCACCATAAAGATTTTATCAAAGAATTTGCTGACTTTCTATCAGAATTAGTATTGGCTGCAGATAAAGTCCTAATTGTTGGTGATTTTAATATACATGTAGATAATGAAAAAGATGCATTGGGATTGGCATTTAAAGACATTATAAACTCAATTGGAGTGAGACAACACGTGTCAGGACCTACTCATTGTCGTAATCATACTCTTGATCTAATATTATCACATGGAATAGATGTTGATGGCGTTGAAATTCTGCAGCAGAGCGACGACATCTCCGATCACTATCTAGTCTCGTGTAAATTACATTTAGCCAAGGCTGCAAAGCCGACTCCATGTTATAAATATGTTAGACCTATCACTTCTGCCACTAAAGATTGCTTTATCAATAATCTTCCAAATCAGTTTCATAATCTCAGCATCCCAGATAGCTTAGAAGAACTTGATATTGCAACAGAAACTTTTAACTCTCTCTTTTCCAGCACTTTAGACACAGTTGCTCCGCTGCGCTTAAAGAAGATCAAAGAAAATAGTCCAACGCCGTGGTACAATGAGCACACCCGGGCCCTTAAGAGAGCAGCCAGAAAAATGGAGCGAAACTGGAAGAAAACAAAACTAGAGGTATTTCGGATTTCATGGAAGGAGAGCTCGATTGCTTACAGAGAGGCCTTAAAAGATGCTAGAACTAATTATTTTTCAACCCTATTAGAAGAAAATAAACATAATCCTAGGTATTTATTTGAACAAGTGACTAAACTAACGAAAAAGAAAGCTTCAAGCCCAGAAGTTTATAAGAAACACAGCAGTAATGACTTTATGAACTTCTTCACTTATAAGATTGATAATATCAGGGACAAAATTATAACTATGCAACCGTCTACTACAGTATCGCATCAGGGAGTATATTGTAGTCTCTGTGAGGAACATTTTGATTCATTTGTTGCTATAGGAGAGGAAGAATTTTGCAAAATTGTTAATTCATCTAAATCGACAACTTGTATGCTAGACCCTATACCGACTAAGCTACTGAAAGAGATGCTTCCAGAGGTCATAGATCCTCTCCTAGATATCTGTAATTCATCTTTGTCATTAGGATACGTACCAAAAACCTTTAAGTTGGCTATGATTAAACCGCTTGTTAAAAAACCGCAACTTGATCCTACAGAATTAGTCAATTACAGGCCGATCTCGAATCTGCCTTTTCTGTCAAAGATACTAGAAAAAGCAGTATCCTCACAACTGTGTTCCTTTTTAGAAAGAAATAATATCTGCGAGGATTTTCAGTCCGGATTTAGACCGTACCATAGTACTGAGACTGCTCTCATTAAAGTCACAAATGATTTGCTCCTATCATCCGATCGTGGTTGTATCTCTCTATTAGTGTTACTTGATCTTAGTGCTGCATTTGATACTATCGACCACAACATTCTTTTAAATAGACTAGAAAACTATGTTGGCATTAGCGGAATTGCACTAGCATGGTTTAAATCATACTTATCTGACCGATATCAGTTTGTAGCAGTAAATGAAGAGATGTCTTATCGATCACAAGTTCAGTATGGCGTACCACAAGGCTCAGTACTAGGACCGCTGCTCTTCACTCTGTACATGCTACCATTAGGAGATATAATTAGGAAATATGGAATTAGCTTTCACTGTTATGCTGATGATACTCAGCTGTATATTTCTTCAAAACCTAGCGAAACTTACCAATTCACAAAATTAACGGAATGCATAGCTGATATAAAAAATTGGATGACCAGTAATTTCCTATTACTAAATTCTGAAAAAACAGAGATTCTAATCATTGGACAAAAAACTTCCTCACCTAATAACCTAGAATACTGTCTAACACTTGATGGCTGCTCTGTTAAGTCTTCGACGTTAGTTAGGAACCTGGGTGTGCTCTTTGATACTAATCTTTCATTTGAAAGTCACGTGTCTAGTATCTGTAAAACCGCATTTTTCCATCTTAAAAATATATCTAAATTACGTCATATGCTCTCACTGACAAATGCGGAACAATTAGTTCATGCGTTCATGACCTCAAGGCTAGATTATTGTAATGCTCTACTGGGTGGTTGCCCTGCACGCTTATTAAACAAACTACAGCTAGTTCAAAATGCAGCCGCTAGAGTTCTTACCAGAACCAGGAAGTATGACCATATTAGCCCGGTTCTGTCAACACTGCATTGGCTGCCTATTAAACATCGTATAAATTTTAAAATATTGCTGATTACTTACAAAGCACTAAATGGTTTAGCTCCCCAGTACTTGAGCGAGCTCTTAACGCATTATAGTCCTTCACGTCTATTGCGATCTCAAAATTCTGGCCAGTTGATAATACCTAGAATATCAAAATCGACTGCTGGCGGTAGATCCTTTTCCTATTTAGCACCAAAACTTTGGAACAATCTTCCTAACACGGTCCGGGAAGCAGATACAGTCTGTCAGTTTAAATCTAGACTAAAAACACATCTCTTTGGCTTAGCATACACATAACACATTATAGATTTCTATAATTCAATGTTAGGCTGCATAGATTAGATCAGCCGGAACCGGGAACACTTCCCATAATTCCTGATGTACTTTGTACATCATAAGAAGGATGGCGTCTACGCTAATATTAGTCTCTCTGTTTATCCCGAGGTTTACCGCAGACCGCCGGATCCAAGGCATATCCAGATCTGATGAAGGACCATCACATGGACACGACGACACGCATTATCAGGGCTGTGAAGGTCCATGGACACCTCACCACTCATCTCCTCACCGGCCGGATGACCCAACCCAACCAGATGAACTGGATAATATCGTGAAAGTTCTGATCCCATCTGACTCCTGACATTATACTGCCTAACTCATAATCATACACTGTTCATTCGTTGGCCAAAGGAGGACTGGCCCCCCGACTGAGCCTGGGTTCTCCCAAGGTTTTTTTCTCCATTCTGTCACCTGATGGAGTTTTGGTTCCTTGCCACTGTTGCCTTCGCCTTTTGGCTTGCTTAGTTGGGGACATTTAATTTTCAATTGAACAATACTATTACAACATTGTTTTCCTGTTATCTCTGTAAAGCTGCTTTGAAACAATTTGTATTGTAAAAAGCGCTATATAAATAAAGGTGACTTGACTTGACTTGACTACATAAAATGTGCCAAAATAAGTCCTGTTTGTAAACTTAGATTGTGGCAGACGTGCAGACGTTATGTGTTTTACTTTCAAAGAGCAGAAATACTGTAGGCTAGACTATATACACACATTCAATCGTCTTAATTTGACCAATATAATCATTTTAACTAGTTTTTATTGTTCATTTTATTGCCCAATGAACAATGTTCTCACAGTTCATAAAAAAAACACTCCAAATTAATAAATGTAGCATATTATGTTATTTTATACTTTTTGTAATAGGCTAATCTTTAAAAAAAACAGATCCAGAAGGTTTTCCTAAATATATATATATACAGTATACTGGCTATTACCAAACCGCATCATTGAGTCGGGAGACTGAAACAAGAGGTTAAAATGAGATCAGATCCAGATGGATTCAGCTGTGATAAAAGATTTGCTGTTTATTTTTTTATTTATTGAATTTGAATGTTACGTGTAACAAAATGCTTTCTCTGTATTCAGGTTTGACTGTAATAATGCAAATATATATATTTTTTATTGACTCTTGTGTGCATGATCTGAAAGCACTGTTTGATTTTGAGCACAGATAAAATGGTTTTAAGTCTTTTCTTTTTTTTTTTTTGAAAGAAGAGTCAGATGTTCTCTGAATGTAGTTTGAAAATTTGGTTTTGTGTAAAAGGTTTTGAAAAAGTGAGTGATGGTTCCAAGAAATGTGTTTCAGCAATTCAGGAAAACTGTAATATAGATTAAAAACATGCATACAAGTTTTTATAGCCATATCACACAGATAAAAAAGTTAATCTAATCAAGCATAATCTCAGTCTTAATAAAATTAGCCTACTAAATTATCATGATCTTTCACAAATAGACATCATAAATGTTAAAGTGAAAGGTTTATTAAAAACATTTGTATAAGAGTTCTTATTACATTTAGATATAATATAGCAGTTCTAATCAGCTGAATATACTTTACTTTGTAATTAAGGTTCGTTGATTTTCATGTCTGCCACATATAATGAGGCAAAATAAAATGATTGATCATTTTCATAAAATCATCTGTAACACGTTCCTACATGTGCTTACTGTACGTGTTGTTAACGCGTTCCCATGGCGACCGGCCGGAATTGCGAGTAACCGATCGGCTTCCCAACGCATTGTTTACGTGTGAAGACACGCTGTAACACGTTTGTGTTTTTCTTACCTCAGTTTAACTTCTTATGCTTCTATTGTATCCTCTAACTAGTCCACATTTGATTATTGGCTGATTTAGAAAGTTATGTGCTGTGTATTATTAAAGTTAAATATAGCAGAGGCTATTAGGCTAACAAACTGGGCATTAACGGCTAATTCGGAAAAGCACGAGATATTCCATATAATTTTTCTCTATCTCCCATTAAAACGGAAGTTTTAGGAACAGACAATGTCTCATATTTCATGAAAATACGCTTTAACACATTCAAATGCAGCGAAAACGGCAGCCCTATCTGCTTTTGTATGCATTTAAAAAGCCCATAACCTATTAAATATACTGACCATTTATATCAGACAAATTGATTTTACAAATGTAACAATTGTGGTCTCAGATAAACATGTTTATTCCTACTCTATAGAGGTTAAGATATTTCTGAATCTCAGGAAGATATCTTTGATCAAGTAGATACAGTATCTCTGTAAATGCAAATAAAATTGATGTTCTTTATTTCATTCAAGACCTTACACCAAAATCAGCTTGTCTTCTATGGAAACTGAACATGTGTTTATATTGTATAACCTCAATAAACCAGAGTTACGAGCTGGCCCGAAGTTAACTTCCGGTCTGTGTTTGTAATGTGGCGCCGACTACAAACGCAGTTAAACTTCATCGCAATGATCCAGGCGGAGTGAAAGCATCTGACCCGCCTCGATTTCCCCATAAACGACACAGGTATTTCCATCTGTGTGTGTTAGATTTTTTTTACTTTTCCGGAATGAAAATAGTTATAGGCATCCAAGCTGCGATTTGCCTTGAACGCCTCCCCCTTGTGGACACGCATTAGTGTGTCACATTTAAGTTTGGCCAAGTAACATGTTTTCTTCTATTAGTCCCAAATAATACTGACTAGACATACTTGCTAACTAATGTAATTTGCGTGTTTCTACAGATGAACTCTGTTGTTATTGATTCAACCGGAAGTTAAGTTTGGGCCACAAACGTTTGTTTATGTTGTTGCCGTTAAAACCGTCTATAATAATAACTTTTTTTTATTAAAAAATAAAACTTTTTTTCACCTTTTGGCTTTCCGTACATCCAGTTGTGCTACTTGTCGTATTCAATTCTGATGGTACGTATGGTAAACTGATGGTAAAGCGGCAACTACGCACGATTTGTAGTATGATTGCGTAAAGGGAACAGGAATTCCTGTAGGGAACCGAATCGACTGCTACAACCGCCAATTAAGCAAAAAACAACAACAAACAAACAATAAAACGAAGAGGCCGCCGATGTACGAGTTTTATGGGCCGGTAAGACAAAAAAAAAAAGTATGAGATGTATCGGCCTAAAAGCACGCCGGCCAACCGGGAATCTAGAGAGATAGCCAGAGAGATAGCCTACATGCCTGGATGTCACACTTTAAATCCTACCTGTTGGCTTCACCATGCACTTATTTAGCTGCTGTCGCATCAATTGACATGCCATCTTCTTTTCCCTCTTTCTTTTTCTATTTTTAGCCCCCCAGCATTTTGTTTTATCCATCTTTTTCGATGACAACTCACTACTCGTACTTGCTCGCTCAGCGCTCACGGCGCCTCCTCGCGCTCCCGATATTACTCCGCCCCCCCCTTCTCCATGAGGGCGCCTACTCTAGACTGTTAGTACTCTAATATTTTATATAACATTAAGAAAATGCAGAAATGATTTAGAAACACACAACAGCAGCTACATATAGAAAATACAAAATATATGTTTTATATTATATATATATATTTTTAATTAAATTTAAATTAAAAAAAAACATTTTTACCATCGTTTTGGCGCCCCCCATGGTGCTGCGCCCCTATGCGCCGCATATAACGCGTATGCGTATACCACTTTTTGCGCCACTAGTGGCGTGCCACCCAAAAAACGCTGGCAGACCGACGGCATTTTCAGATTGGTCGGGTTGCCAATGGTGTGCCGCCGGTGGTCCGACCATGTCAAAACCGCTGACTTTGTGCCGCCCAAAAAACGCTGGTGGACCGCCAGGTCATTGTTAGCTGGGCAGGTTTGAGAACCACTGCTAAGCAGACACAGTTGCTCCGTTGCGCTTAAAGAAGATTAAAGAAAATAGTCCAACGCCGTGGTACAATGAGCACACCCGGGCCCTTAAGAGAGCAGCCAGAAAAATGGAGCGCAACTGGAAGAAAACAAAACTAGAGGTATTTCGGATTTCATGGAAGGAGAGCTCGATTGCTTACAGAGAGGCTTTAAAAGCTGCTAGAACTGATTATTTTTCAACCCTATTAGAAGAAAATAAACATAATCCTAAGTATTTATTTGAAACAGTGGCTAAACTAACGAAAAAGAAAGCTTCAAGCTCAGATGTTTCCAAGAAACACAGCAGTAATGACTTTATGAACTTCTTCACTTATAAGATCCATAATATCAGGGACAAAATTATAACTATGCAACCGTCTACTACAGTATCGCATCAGACAGTGCAGTGTAGTCTCCATGATGAAAAACTTGATTCATTTGTTGCTATAGGAGAGGAAGAATTTTGCAAACTCGTTAAATCATCTAAATCAACAACATGTATGCTAGACCCTATACCGACTAAGCTACTGAAAGAGATGCTTCCAGAGGTCATAGATCCTCTTCTAGATATCATTAATTCATTTTTGTCTCTAGGATACGTACCAAAAACCTTTAAGCTGGCTATGATTAAACCGTTTGTTAAAAAAACACAACTTGATCCTACAGAATTAGTCAATTAGTCAAAACCCGTAATTTAGAACGTAAATGGAAAAAAACTAATTTAGAGGTCTTTAGAATCGCGTGGAAAGACAGTATGTCACGTTATAAAAAGGCCCTTAAAACGGCCAGGGCTGAGCACCTCAGCAAATTAATAGAAAACAACCGAAATAATCCAAGGTTTTTATTTAATACTGTGGCTAGACTAACAAATAAACAGACGTCGTCTGAACAAAATAACTCATTACAGTTTAGCAGTAATGATTTCATGAACTTCTTCACCGAGAAAATTGAAAGCATCAGAATCACAATCGTAAACGTTCAATCTTTGCTCGCGCCTTATAATTCAGCCGCAATTATCACCCTGCAAGAACAATTACAATGCTTTACAACCATAGAACAAAAAGAGTTAAATAAACTTATCACTTCATCTAAAACAACAACATGTTTATTAGATCCTATACCAAATAAACTACTGAAAGAAGTGTTACCTGTAGTGGAAGAGCCTCTTCTCGATATTATACTCATCTTTATCTTTAGGTCATGTTCCAAGAACGTTCAAGCTGGCAGTTATAAAACCTCTTACTAAGAAACCACAATTAGATCCAAATAACCTGGCAAATTACAGACCCATTTCAAATCTTCCATTTATGTCAAAAATATTAGAAAAAGTTGTCCGCTCAACTCGGCTCTTTCTTGCAAGAAAACGACATCTATGAAAAGTTTCAGTCTGGATTCAGGCCACATCATAGCACCGAAACTGCGCTTGTTAGAATCACAAATGATTTACTTTTAGCTTCGGACCAAGGCTGCCTGTAGGTGTTTCTCATTGTCAAGGAAACTTCCTTGGCAGGACGGGTCCTTCCAAGTCATTTCCTTCAGAGGCTAGGCGAGGCTCCTCTTTAGCATTCGGAGAACACGTAAATGAAACAGGCTAGCAAGTGCACGTCGTTGCGTCATTACGTCAGTGAAAAGGACCGCTTTCAGCGCTGTTTAAACACACTTGACAGTCCTTATTTTGTCTCGTCAGCCCTCATAGAAATAAATAATAAATAAATTGTGAGACGGTTGTTATAGTGAATTCAACCCCGCGAACTCTAATGCGAAGCGGAGGGGTCTTGAATCAGCCTGAAGGGTTTGTATGCGATGTAACAACCGCCTTACTATACATTTTCACGTTTATAACATGGCTAACGTTACCTACCAAATAAATCAATAATTAGACACAAAATATTGATTTTAAAAGGTGTTTATTAATTTAAAAACGATTATATTGCTTGAGTGAACAGAACTGCGTCCATAGCAACATCTAGCTGTTAAAACACATGCAATGGTAAAATATGTGATCAACAGAAAATGCTAACTTATATGAAGTAAAAATTACAAGGTGAATCACCAGTAAAAGATAACAGCTTTAAATCCCCCTCTGCAAATCAGTTGAGCCGATGTGTTTAATAGTTTAACAAACATTAAATAAATGGCAAAACTGAAATTATCCTTAAACCTTACATTTGAATATTGCCCCGTTATCACTCCGACTCCGACATCCAACATTTTTTATTTTTTGAACAAGATAGCAAAGCTGCGCATAGCATTGTGGGTGATTTGAGAGCGCGAAGGCTACACATATGCATCCATTCCTGTGTATGGGATATTTTCCGAACGAAGGACTCAGTTCTTGGTTGAAATTCCGAGGATCCTCGACATTGGAACAGTCCTTCGACGGATGTCGATGACGTAGCATCCTCGAAATAACGGCTTCCGAGGATCCTTCCTTGACATTGAGAAACGCCTTGTATCTCAGTACTAGTTTTACTTGATCTTAGTGCTGCGTTCGATACTATTGATCACACAATACTCTTAGATCGACTACAAAATTACACTGGTGTTCAAGGACAAGCATTAAGCTGGTTCAGGTCATACCTATCTGACCGCTACCATTTCGTCTACTTAAATGGAGAAAAATCGATCTTGACTTCGGCAAACCATGGAGTGCCGCAGGGATCTGTGTTAGGCCCTTTATTATTCTCAATATATATGCTGCCACTTGGTAATATTCTAAGGAAACATGGAATTAGTTTCCATTGCTATGCTGATGACACTCAAATATATATTTCATCACGGCCAGATGAATACGCTAAATTATCCAAATTGACAGATTGTGTTAAAGATATAAAAGATTGGATGACGCGTAATTTTCTTTTATTAAATCCAGACAAGACAGAGGTAATACTTATCGGTTCTAAAAACTGTCTACAAAACCTTTCACAGCACGACTTTAACATAGTAGGATGCCCTGTTACTTTATCCGCTACAGTAAAAGACCTGGGTGTTATATTAGACTGCAACCTGTCTTTTGAAAAGCATATTTCATATGTTACAAAAACAGCCTTTTTCCACCTTAGAAACATTGCTAAGCTACGTAATATGCTGTCAGTCTCTGATGCAGAAAAGTTAGTTCATGCATTCATGACCTCGAGACTAGATTACTGTAATGCTTTATTAGCTGGTTGTCCTGCATCTGCAATAAACAAGCTACAGTTAGTCCAAAATGCAGCCGCTAGAGTTCTTACTAGATCAAGAAAAAATGATCATATAACACCGATTTTATCATCACTTCATTGGTTACCTATAAAGTTCCGTATTAATTACAAGGTATTGCTTTTGACTTATAAAGCTCTAAATGGTTTAGCTCCAGTCTATTTAACGGATCTTCTATTGACCTACAATCCATCGCGTCTCTTAAAGATCACTAAATTCGAGGCTTCTGGTCATTCCTAGGATATCCAGATCCACCAAAGGAGGGAGGGCGTTCTCACATTTAGCTCCGAAGCTCTGGAATAGCCTTCCTGATATTGTTCGTTGCTTAGACTCGCTCTCCCAGTTTAAAACTAGACTAAAGACGCATCTATTTAGCCAGGCATTCATATAAATGTTTTATCTTACAGTTACTGTAAATTCGGCCTCTAGTTCATAAACGCCAGAGGAGAACTGGCCCCCGACTGAGCCTGGGTTCTCCAAAGTTTTTTTTTTTTTCTCCATTAGGTCACCTGATGGAGTTTTAGGACACCATTAGGTCACCTGATGGAGTTTTTTCGGTTCCTTGCCACTGTTGCCTTTGGCTTGCTCAGTTGGGGATATTCAAATTAAATAACCAATCATTAATACCATTGATCAGCCCTACCTAACGTGGATGTCTTTTTTTCCAGTAATAATTTGATTTGATTTGATATTTTTTATTTCAAACCTGCATTCTAGTTCTCACAAATCAACATAACAGGCTACATAACAGACAAATTATTGTGCATGGTTTGAAAAGGAGGTGGATGAAGCAAACGCTTATATGATTCCAAATCCCGTCACATTCAACACAATATGCAATACAGAAACAATATACAAACAAAATAATTCAAGAGCAACAGTATTCCTGTACAGTACATACAGAAGAACAATTGTTACTATATAATTGGTATAAGACAAAGACAAAACAATGCACGCACACACACACACCCTTACAAAAGACACTGGCCCAAACACTCTCTGCCTCTACACCCTCTCCACACTAGCTTCCTTCTCTGTCCTCTACATATTTCTTTATAACATTTTTTTAAACAAATATTTAAAATGAATTATATTAGGACAGGTTTTTAATTCATCCACCAATTCATTCCAAAGCTTCACTCCTCGCACTGAAATACACATCGATTTTAGAGTGGTTCTAAATTTGGGCAAATGTTTATTTTTATATTTCCTCTTAATGTGTAACTATGATGAGCATCTCTATCACAAAATAAATTTTGAACATTAGTAGGCAAGGAATTTTGAGATGCCCTAAACATAATTTGAACAATTTTAAAATTGATCACGTCCTGCAAAGTTCTTCCAGCTCTACAAACAATGGATTGGAATGATGTCTGTAATGAACACCATAGACAATCCTAATGGCCTTTTTCTGCAGAGTGATCAAGGGCTGTAAGTGAGTTTTGTAACAGTTCCCCCAAATTTCAACACAATAATATAAATATGGCATAATAAATGAATGGTACAGTAGAAGTCGAGCTTTAGTGTTCAGTAAATTACATGATCTTTTCATCATTCCAACACATTTAGCTACTTTTGTCCTCAGGTAGCTTATATGGGGTTTCCAAGAGATCCTTTCATTATAACGCCCAAAAATTTATTTTGTTGAACCTTTTCTATTAGTGTGTCATCAATAACAATTTTAACAGCTATATTACATTTCCGATTACTAAACAGCATAGTTTTTGTCTTTTTCAAATCCAAAGACAGTTTATTAATATTAAACCAGGTTTGTAACTTTACCAATTCCAGTTACCGAGGCCAAAAGTTGCTCCAGATTGTCATCGGCACAAATAATATTGGTATCATCAGCAAAAAGGATAAATTTCATTTTAGTTGTTATTTTACATAATTCATTAATACACATTAGGAATAGTGTAGGAACAAACAAAATAAACAAACATTGTTAAGTTGTTTTGATTGATACTGTGAAGCAGCTTTGATACAATCTGTATTGTGAAAAGCGCTATATAAATATATTTGACTTGACTTGAATTACAGGCCAATCTCGAATCTGCCTTTTCTGTCAAAGATACTAGAAAAAGCAGTAGCCTCACAACTTTGTTCCTTTTTAGAAAGAAATAATATCTGCGAGGATTTTCAGTCCGGATTTAGACCGTACCATAGTACTGAGACTGCTCTCATTAGAGTCACAAATGATTTACTCCTATCATCAGATCGTGGTTGTATCTCGCTATTAGTGTTACTTGATCTCAGTGCTGCATTTGATACTATCGACCACAACATTCTTTTAAATAGACTAGAAAACTAGGTTGGCATTAGTGGAATTGCACTAGCATGGTTTAAATCATACTTATCTGACCGTTTTCAGTTTGTAGCAGTAAGTGAAGAGATGTCTTATCGATCACAAGTTCAGTATGGCGTACCACAAGGCTCAGTACTAGGACCGCTGCTGTTCACTCTGTACATGCTACCATTAGGAGATATAATTAGGAAACATGGAATTAGCTTTCACTGTTATGCTGACGATACTCAGCTGTATATTTCTTCAAAACCTAACGAAACTTACCAATTCACAAAATTAACGGAATGCATAGCTGATATAAAAAATTGGATGACCAGTAATTTCCTATTACTAAATTCTGAAAAAACAGAGATTCTAATCATTGGACAAAAAACTTCCTCACCTAATATCCTAGAATACTGTCTAACACTTGATGGCTGCTCTGTTAAGTCTTCGACGTCAGTCAGGAACCTGGGTGTGCTCTTTGATACCAATCTTTCATTTGAAAGTCACGTGTCTAGTATCTGTAAAACAGCATTTTTCCATCTTAAAAAATATATCTAAATTACGTCATATGCTCTCACTGACAAATGTGGAACAATTAGTTCATGCTTTCATGACCTCAAGGCTAGATTAGATTATTAGAATGCTCTACTGGGTGGTTGCCCTGCACGCTTAATAAACAAACTACAGCTAGTTCAAAACACAGTCGCTAGAGTTCTTAATATTTTATTTTATTTACATTTATTCTTTTAGCTGAATTCTTTTATCCAAAGCGACTTACAATTGCTATATTTCAGAGGTCGCACGCCTCTGGGGCAACTAGGGGTTAAGTGTCTTGCTCAGGGACACATTGGTGTCTCACAGTGGATTCAAACCCGGGTCTCTCACACCAAAGACATGTGTCTTATCCACTGCGCCATCACCACCCCAGTTCTTACCAGAACCAGGAAGTATGACCATATTAGCCCGGTTCTGTCAACACTGCATTGGCTGCCTATTAAACATCGTATACATTTTAAAATATTGCTGATTACTTACAAAGCACTAAATGGTTTAGCTCCTCAGTACTTGAGCGAGCTCTTAACGCATTATAGTCCTGCACGTCTACTGCGATCTCAAAATTCTGGCCAGTTGATAATACCCTAGAACAGTGGTTTTCAAACTCACACAGTGAGAAAAGGTGGGTCGCACAAAGGCACTTAGCTGCAGCTAAATTTACGTTACGATGAGTGAAACAAAACGAGTCCGATTAATGACCAAACGACTCTTAAGTGATGATTCTTTTAAGGAATCATTTAAAACAAACACACACACACACACACACACACACACGCACACACACACACACACGCACACAAGAATCAGACGTCTGAATCAACATAGCATTCATTGAATGACTCACTGAATAAATCGTCTGATTCATTTGAGTTAAACTGTCACGTGTCTACATCAGTAGGCTAGCTACAAATACAGCATTCAATGACCACACACTCCGCGTAGCGCATGTTAAAAAAAATGGAAATTTTTTTAAAACTAAAAGGCATCGCAGACCCGTGAGAAGTCGTCAGAAACAAAATCTAAAAAGGAGCCATGCAGAAAATATGACCAGTCCTACCTTGATCTTGGTTTTATTGCCAGCGGAGGTCCAGACGGTGAGGAAGTCCCTCAATGTCTTTTATGCTTAGAAAGGTTGGCCAGTGCTAGCATGAAACCCTCCAAACTTTAACGGCACCTCACAACAAAACACTCTGCATATACCAACAAGGGGCGATCATATTTTTTTCTAAAAAAAGAAGAGTATCTTCGTCAGCAAAAACTGATTAAAGGTACAGCCAGCATCCCTGAAAAAGCAATGCGAGCCTCATTTTTAGCTGCATATAGAATCACAAAATCCAAAAGGCCACACACCATAGGAGAGGAGCTTCTGCTGCCAGCCTGCATAGACATCGCTGAGGAAATGCTGGGTAAAGAAGCTGCAGGAAAGATTGCTAAAGTTCCACTTTCTGATAACACAGTACAACGACGTATTGAGGAAATGTCCTCTGATTTACGCGAACAGACAAGTTAGTTAGACAAGTAGTTATTAAACACAATATTTCAGTTCTTGAGATTTGTACATGTTTTTGTTAATCAGAAGTATTCCTCTCATAACCTTAACATAACCATTAGGCTGCTGTTTTGACATCTGAATATTACTTTCTGTATTTCTTTCAAGCCTTTTGGTATTGCAATCAATTATACATTTCATTCATATGAAAATAAATTCAATTAATAGGAAAATAAAAACTGTTCTCTACTACTACTAAATGAAGATGTGTTTTTTCCCATATTTCCATTTAAACCTTTTATGGTGGGTCTTGAGATTGATTATACTTGTCTAGGTGGGTCCTAGAATGAAAAAGTTTGGGAACCCCTGCCCTAGAATATCAAAATCGACTGCTGGCGGTAGATCATTTTCCATTTAGCACCAAAACTCTGAAACAATCTTCCTAACACGGCCCGGGAAGCAGACACAGTCTGTCAGTTTAAATCTAGACTAAAAACACATCTCTTTGGCTTAGCATACACATAATACATTATAGAATTCTATAATTTAATGTTAGGCTGCATAGATTAGGTCAGCAAATGATAAAAGTAAAAGTAAAAAGATTTTACCGCAAACCGCCGGATCCAGGCCATATCCAGATCTGAGGAAGGACCATCACATGGACACGACGACAACGCATCCCTGAAGTGGCAGCCCCATCAACACTGTGAAGGCCATGGACACCTCAACACACTCATCTCCTCACCGGCCGGATGACCCAACCCAACCAGATGAACTGGATAATATCGTGAAAGTTCTGATCCCATCTGACTCCTGACATTATGCTGCCTAACTCATAATCATACACTGTTCATTCGTTGGCCAAAGGAGGACTGCCCCCCCGACTGAGCCTGGGTTCTCCCAAGGTTTTTTTCTCCATTCTGTCACCTGATGGAGTTTTGGTTCCTTGCCACTGTTGCCTTTTTCGTCGCTCTTCGCCTTTGTCGCCATTGGCTTTTGGCTTGCTTAGTTGGGGACATTTAACATTTAATTTTAAATTTAACAATACTACTACAACATTGTTTTCCTGTTATCTCTGTAAAGCTGGTTTGAAACAATTTGTATTGTAAAAAGCGCTATATAAATAAAGGTGACTTGACTTGTGATGGGATTTATCTGACCTCAGTGACGCGAGGCCGCTAGCAGACGCTCGGTTTAGCCAGTCTGTCTGCTTCCTGACCTGAGCCCCAGATTGTCATGTTTGAGCTCTGTACTTGCGGTACACAGTATAAAATATATTCACCATAGTTAGTTGTGATTTCTATACTTTTTTTTTTACGCAATAGCAAAATTGGTTGTGATTCGCTTAAATGCTCCCAAGACTTCATGTATACTAGATACTGTATATGTGATTATGAACAAACTAAGACATGATCCACGTCTGCATAGATAATCTTTATCCATATTGAAGAAACAAGTCTATAATGAATCCCATAACCACATTTTGTCTATATTTATTTTATTTTAAAAGTGCATCAACACAATCAAATCATATGAGCAATAACCATATGAAATTGTTGAAACAGAGTCTAAAAAGAAAATTTACATTTTGAAGACTGCAATGGAAATAACAAAATTAAAAACAGGAAGCACATCTGGTTCCATGGTTTCTTCTGGTTTAAAGCCCTTGCAATTTGCTGTAAAGGAATGAGAAATACAAGATTTTATTTTCAAAGCAGTCTTTTTAAAAGAGTAAATGTTAATGGAGAGGGTGTTGATGGCTTTATCGACGATAATCATACCTGTCCTCCACTGTTCTATTGGACGGATAGTAAACTTTAAAGGAGAATCCACTTTTCGGAAAAGAACCCTGAAAGAGTAAAACATCAACAGATTTTACATCTAACACACTGAATCACTGATCAGTCCAGCCATACTAAAAATATCACACACACACACACACACACACACACACACACACACACACACACACAGCATTGGTTTGAGTACCGGGTTGATGCACAGACAGTCTGTGTTGGAGACGTTGAAAGGGTCGTATTTATCAGCGAAGACGATGACATCAGGCACGGGGTAGACATGTAAGGCGTAATCATACGCCCAGTACACCGGACACACGTAGAGCGGGAGCGGCGTCAGGTGACCTTGTGACAGGATGGTTTTCACAAACTGTTGAAGAAATGCAAAATTCACCAAACAGGTGAAACTTACTGCATCATGTCGTCAAGCACTTTAGACTAGTGTATTCTTTAAAAAGGGGTTAATAACTTAAAGGGTTAGATTGAATGAAAAAATACTGTCATCATTTACTCTCCCTCATGTCGTTCCAAACCTGTAAGACTTTTGTTCATCTTATACATAATATAATGAAGATATTTTTGATGAAATCCGAGAGATTTCTGTCTCTCCATTGACAGCTACGCAACTACCACTATGTCGCTTCAAAAAGTTAATAAACTACCCCCGTCTTTCCATTCCCCTTTAGGGTATCTAATTCAGGATTCAAATATTTAGGTATTGCGATCACAAGGTCCGTTCGAACATTACGAGAGCAGAATTTTACTGCCTTACGACAACAGTCAAGTCCGATCTGCAGAGGTGGAACCGTCTACCGCTATCCCTGGCCGGAAGAGTACAGACTGTTAAGATGAATATACTTCCTAGATACCTATATATTTTCCAATGTCTGCCTATTTTCTTACCCAGGTCATTTTTCACTGCCATAGAAGGTATTATCTCCTCCTTTATCTGGGCTGGCAAATACGCCAGAGCCAGTAGATCACTTTTGCAGAGGAGCAGATCCCTTGGGGGTCTTGGCCTGCCTAGTCTTATTGGTTATTACTGGGCTGCAAATGCTCATAAGATTATGCTATGGTTTACCTCAGCTCAGAGCAATTGGTGTCAAATCGAGGCCAAGTCATGCTCCTCTTCTTCGCTCCAGGCCCTGGTTGGCAGTAGCCTTCCTTTTTCCCCGTCACTTTATACATCTAATCCTATAGTAACTGGTACTCTGAAAATCTGGGCACAAATTAGACGTAACTCCGGCTGGCTCACCCTTCCTCAGACAACTCCTATTGGCAATAACCATTTATTCCTTCCTGCTAAAATTGACCCTAGATTCAAGGTTTTTGCTAGGAATGGCCTCCGATATCTCAGCGATATGTACGTTAACGACTGTTTTGCTAGCTTTGAGCAATTGCGCACAACGTTTAATCTCCGCGGCTCTGATTTCCTAAGATATTTCCAGTTACGGGATTTTGCTAGGACCCACTCCCCTCAATTCCCTCAAATCCCACCCCCTAGTGGCATAGATCTAATTATTAAGGCTGAGACTTTACACAAAGGCCATATTTCTTACTTCTATAACCTACTTTCCCCATCTTCTGATTCTGTTGTCAATAAAATTAGGACCAGCTGGGAGAACGAACTGCAGATTTCCTTGTCGGATGACTTTTGGGAAAAAGCCTTGCGAGCAGTCAATTCTTCCTCCAGCTGTGCTAGGTTTAGTCTTATTCAATTTAAAGTGGTACATAGGATTCACTTTAGCAAGGCCAGGCTTGCCAAGATTTATCCGGGTGGCCCTGATGAGGGATGTAATAGATGTTCTCAGACCCCTTGTGATTTGACCCATATGTTCTGGTCATGCCCCAAATTGTTAAACTTTTGGCAGTTATATTTTGATGCAATCTCAAAGATTTTGTCGCTGAGGATCTGTCCTTCCCCCCATATAGCAATTTTTGGCAGGCCTCCGGACGGACTCAAATTGACAACAATTCAAACAAATGTTATTGCCTTTACCTCTCTAATTGCTCGTCGGAAAATTCTAACTATATGGAAGTCACCCTTACCACCGTCATTTAAAGCCTGGTTATGTGATGTATTGTTTTTTTTAAAACTTGAAAAGATGAAGTTTACTCTCAGAGGCTCAACTGATACATTTTATTCTCATTGGAAACCACTAATAAATTATGTAAACCAACTTTCCGTTAGGGAAATGTCACTGTAGTGACGTTTTTGGTATCGGTCTGCATAGGTTCCTACCTCGTTATACCTCACGGTCTGCCCACCACACCATGAGCTACTTTATATGGGAAATTGAACCAGAGCCCTCATAAATCCTGCTGATCCATAAATCCTAGCAACCTGGTACAGCGTCCTGGGTGTCGGCAACTGCCCCTTATATTATATAGTATTTTATAGCATTTTGAATGAGCTGAGTTTTTTTTTTTTTATATATATATATATATATATATATATATATATATATATATTTTTTTTATATATATATATATTTTTTATTATTATTTATGTATTCTATTTATTTATTTTTTCCACTTACTCATTTAGTTTATTGGTTTATCTAACTGGCGAGGGAGGGAGGGAACCATAAGATGACTTGTTTTGAAGAATGGTTCATTCTGAAATTGTCCACTCATAAAATGGAGACTTATATTGTATCATGTTGTAAATATTGTTTGAACACTGTATCCAATAAAATATATGAAAAAAAAAAAAAAAAAAAAAAAAAAGTTAATAAAAATATTGTAAAAGTAATCCATATGAATTAAGTGGTATAGTCCAAATTTTCTGAAGAGAAACGATGACTTTAGTCAATCAATCCGGCGCGCGCTATGATGGCGTCGCTGACGAGCGCTCTGTGCAAACCTTGTTGTTTTTCGTGTTATTCCTTATACATACTTTTGCTCAAACAGTACAGACTCTCATCCAGTATGATCAACAAACACTACTGGACATCCGAGAAAATTTTAATCCGAGGTAACAGGGAAATAACGATGCCTCAGTATTCCAGCTTCATCGTTTATTGCGTTCCCACTGTTGCCGGCCCGTATTCTAAGACACCGTCGGAAAAGGAGGAAAGGCAAGCGTGCTGGAATTCTATGCAGATCACGGAAAAGAAGTTTTAATCCTCCTCTCCCTACCATCTTGTTAGCCAACATGCAGTCTCTGAGATAACTGATTGAATCTGGGCGTCACACGTAGGGCGGGTTTTAATATCAGTCGATATCGATATTTATCACGATAAATGTCAAATTTTTATTTCTTTTAAGTTTAAAGGCAGATTTTTGCTCCTAAGTGAAAGTTGTAGAAACCAGAGCGTTAATTGTGGTTTTAAACTACTCTTTATTGTCAGAACATATCATGACAAACAGGTGAACATTTCACAAATCTCAGGTAGAACATTCAAACATGCCATTTTTCCTTAACAAATAAATATCTTAATAGAAAAATTAATTTCTTAGTTTCTGCATGTGCTAATGGGGGATATTGTTTCAAGTCTTGAAACAGGTTTGTGTTGCCTGACTCTGAGGGCACGTATCTTCAGCACAGTTTGAAGTGCTGCAATCTACATGTTTTGTCTGGAAACACATTTGACAGTGAGTTGACAGTAGTATTAGCTTGAGTTAGGATGCTGCAGATTTACTAAGTTAAATTTATGTTATTAGCAAAAACAGTAACATCTGTTAAAAAAAAAAAGAATGACCGCAATTTCATTTGGTAAAATATAATATTCTGACTGTTTGAATTATATTAAAATGAACCATTGGTCATCCAGTATCATGCATTTAGATCATATCCACAGATAAAGCCAGGCACAGCCTATAGCACCTCACTATCATGGATAAATGTAACTTGGTTTTTGGTATTTGTATGAAAAACAGTAGCCTAAATACATTATTAAATACTATAATTATATTCCATTAGTCCTACATTAATATTATAATATATAGTATAATATATAGTCCATTGTCTACATTAATAATATAATACAATTCAATATGTATATCCCACATTTCATGGTGCAGTTAATATTACTAGGCTAACGTTACAGTAAATCCATGTTAAATGGATTCAGTATCAATTCAGATTCTGACTGTATCGTTACGCAGTGTTTCTCCTGTTTGTCAGCGCTGTTTCATCTGCCTTTAAACTGGTTTAAATCACTGAGACATCTGTGTTCTTCGCTGATTTCAAGCACTTCCCACTGGATCTCGTGAGCGAGGCCGATCAGAGTAAACGCGTCTGCTCTATGAGCTCGCGCTGCGCTGCCGTTTGGACTTTGAGCCGAGCGGATAAATGCTCCGTGTGGCGCGCGGTTCAAATGAGTTTCGTTCCGCTTTTTTTGCGCATAAACATTATCGAACATGTATCGAACTCTCGATATCGTTGTATCGAGTAAAAATGATTTCGCGATCTATTATCGTTTTATCGCCCAGCCCTAGTCACACGGATACGCATATAAAGCTCCGGCTCACATGGGAAGGGATATCCAGGGTGCTGCTTGGGAGTCGAACACAGTTTCGGCACATCTTGTTGACGAGGTCTTCTCGAATCACCACGATCTCTTGACTGCAGTACTGTATCCTGAAACAGGAAGAGAAGCATGATCACTGAATGCTAATACTGAAGAGCAACAGTGGTTAGCGCAGCACACTTTGGCTGGGTCACCTGCAGGGGTTGGTGGTGAAGACGGAGAACGGCACGCGCTCTCTGAACTCTTCTGTGAGATGCTCCGCCAACGGAGGTCTGTACGCACAAACACATTTTACACTTCAAGAGCTTTTTCATTCACAGCCGGTGACTGACTGAAGAAGGTTCAGCATGTGATGATGATGATGATGAAACACTGGTCCTAACATCATACCTGGGCAGGACCGTGCCGGGCCCCGGGTCTTCTGGTCCGGGAACAAACACAAAACGACTGCTGCAAAAACACATTGAAAGGGAGTCAGTGAAGTCTAACCCATTACTGACTCACGCTTCACACTCCACTGTGTCATCAGAAGCTTTCAGGTTTAATTAAAATATCTTACCTGTTGTGAATGCTGGGAAATTCACAAATCAGATCAGCCAGTGCTTTAAAAGAATCTGAGAAGAAAAAACATTGTTAAACTGTGAACAATTTACGTTCCTTTAAACATGACTGTGCACCAGCAAAAGCCGATGTGGAACCTTTGAGTGTCTGGAGCTGGTTCCTGCCGTACGGAGCGGAGGAGAAGTTCCCACAGAAGATGAAGCATGTGGGCGGCATGGCGGAGTATCCTGCAACACACACCAACAGATCATGGGTCCGCTGACTCAAAGAAAAGCCCTTCACCGCTCGTCACCTTTTACAATTATCATGACGAGGGATACACTGAAATTAAAGCAGCATTTTTATTTTGCAGCAAAATACTGATACAGGCCAAAGATCTCGCTGATAATAAGAGAAACCGCCATCATCTGATAACATAATCTTTAAACATAATTACTATCCATGCTCATCAATGTAAATCCAGGCGAATGGGGAAATTTATCTGGAAAGAGCAAGAATAGCCGACAAGAGAAACACAGAGAGCTAATGAGAGCAAGGATCAGTTTAAAGCTTAGAGACTTTGCGAATATCTAGAAAACAGGATGAAATAATGCTCATATTTATATCAAATTCAGTAAAATTCAAAGACTTTGTTGGAAAAAAAAGACAACATAATAATTATTCAAATGAGAAACACAAGGGCTGTCGTGCACATCCTATAGTACATCATTCTGCAGAGTAATGAAGGCAGATCAGGTTATTAACCCTCAGAGACCTAAGGGTATTTTTACAATACATTTTCCGTCTGGTGTTTTTCACTAAAAAAGCTTGTAAAACATCAACCCTTTTGTGCACAGACAATTGACACACCTCAGGACAACTTGAACTTTCAGCATATTTGTGTTACATTGATGTCACCTGAATGTAAAATAAGTTATGGGACCATAAAGACAAATGAAAAAATAAATCGGAAATTGAATCACTCAAATATTTATTGAAATCACACACAAATAAATAAACAGGGTATATGCAGGAATCTTGAAGTTAATTTTAATACCTTTTCAAGACTTTTTCAAGACCTTCTCAATATTTTTTAATACCTCACCGCCACTTCAAGCTGTAACCATTTACATCAGTGATACTTTTAACTTAACAGTTTAAGTTTGTTGTAATACGCGTGATTTTTTTTTCCCGCCCTGGGAAAATCCCGCCCTGCAACCGATTTCATTGGTTTAGGTTACAGTGACGGGTAGGTTTAGGGATCAGTGTGTGGTGTAGGCAATCAGTACAATGATTGACATGACAGAGGCGCAATTTACGAACGCACCCAAAATAGCCTAGTTTTTTATGTACCTGACTGTTCGTTTTTTTTTATAAAAATGACTAAATTCACACACTTTTACGATGTTTTTGGGACTCAAACTGTTGGACAGCTAATTCAGAAAAAATACTTTCAAAATTTAAGACTTTATAAACCCGTGATAAGACTTTTTAAGGGTCTTAATTTTCCAAAAATTGATTTATCACCTTTTAATACTTTTCAAGACCCCGCGGATACCCTGAATAAAAGCTAAGCAAATTTCCTCTGGAAAACAGTTTGTTCATGTCTTTGGAGTCCTGGAGCACAGGAATAAACATTATAACTTGTACAGGACCAAAACTATTTACATTTTTCCAAAAGAAGTCCAGGCGCTTTCACGAAATTCACTGGTGCCAAGCCTCAAAACAGTTCCTATCAGCAATCACAAAGAGGGCCACATCACAGGCTTTGCATTTATATTTCATTTATTCTTTTATTTATTATATTCTTTTTATACTTTTATACTACATTTATACTACTATAGTACTTTTTTACAGTAAATAAATAAATGGCACTTCAGCTGGGTCTTTCCTGGTAATCTAGTTCCTCATCTGTCAAAAAGCTCTGTTCTCCTGAAAATCCATCATCCTGCATGCCATCAAAAAAGGCCAGCGCTCGATTTACATCCATTTCTCTGTGAAACGCGCGTCTCCCTGCGTCTGAGTGATGTAGACCCTACTTGTGATAGATGTAAACAAGCTCCTGCTACTTTATATCACATGTTTTGGTCATGTCCGAAATTGCTAGAATACTGGGGCCCAATCTTTGAGACCTTTTCTAAAATGTTTGGTAAATTCATCGCTCCAGCCATGTCGACAGCAATATTTGGAGTAGGGCTGACTTCTAATAGTCGAGGATTCGACGATTCGATTCGGAGAGGTCTGATTCGACTATGACCCTCATAGTCGAGTAGGGGGTCTGTTCACGTATCGCGTCTTTTGCGTGCTCAAGTTCGTTATTTCAAAATAGGCGCGCGGTATACAACCAATGAGCAGCAGCACACTACATGCCTGTAACGTCTGGACCACATTTGTTAGCATTTACGGATTTATTGACTCACAATGGCTTCTAAAAATCATCAAAAGTGTGGGAGTATTTCGAGAAGGTTAAAGATGACCCAAAGAAAGTTAATTGCAAGGCCCAAAACCGTTGCTGTCTGTTTTACAATCAAAACAAGACCTATTGAAAGTACCTTTGAAGTAAGAATAAACAACACAATTATTCAAGAAGTAAAAGAGACCAAATATCTTGGAATTATTCTTGACAACAACCTTAAATTTAAAAGTCAAGTCAAAAATGTTTGCAAAAAGGTCAAATCCAACTTGAACTGTTTTCGTTTTATCAGGAGAGATTTGTCTCAACAGGCCGCTCGGTTATATATGCATGCAATGATTTTTTCACATCTGTCTTATTGCGTAACATCTTGGTCACAAACCACCCCGTCCACACTCAAGCCAGTCGTTTCATTGTACAAGCAGACAGTCAAGGTATTTGACAGAAAACCCATGACATCGCATCACTGTGACCCTATTCATAGACATAATCTGTTTACTTTTGGAAACTTTATAAATTTTAGTACTTTGAAATTAGTTTTTAAATGTTTAAATAGTCATGTATCGCCATTGTTTTCTGCTCTCATTATTAGGCGTCAGGGCTCACTTAGACCTTCCACCAGAGCCTCAGTCAGTGGGGACTGTGTTCTTCCGCGATTTACAAAATCTTTTGGTCAGTCTAGTTTCTCTTTTAATGGATCGAGACTATGGAACTCTCTGCCTACTGAACTAAAATTGCAGACAGACATGATCAGCTTTGACCGAGGTCTGAAACAATGGCTGAGGTCAAGTCAAAGCTGTACACATGGTAACGCTGTATGAAATGAATATTGATGATGTGTATTGTTTATTTTTAAATATTGTATTGTGTACTGTTTTTGTTCTGTGTTTTGTGAAAGTGTGTAGCTTTCTATGGACAAGTGTTGCAAATTAGCAGTCTTGCTATAACACGAAAAACAATGTATCTGGTTTGTCCAATACTGTTGTTGTGTCCATATCAAATAAACTATAAAAAAAAAAAAAAGCAGCTTCTTTCATATCACACGACGACAACCAACATGGCTCATTTGAAACGGGTAAGGCTTGTTAACTTTACAAACAAAAAACAAACAAACAGTTCTACCACTCTTTTGTCAATACAGACATAAACCCTATATTATTATTATTATTATAATTTTGGGGAAGACGCGCGCGTATTGAGTAGCCTACTCTAGCACACACACGCAAGGTCTCTCGCGTTCTCCCTCTGTCCTGCGCGCGTGTAATTAATGCGGACTCTAGCACACACACGCAAGGTCTCTCGCTCTCTCTCTCCCTCTGTCTTGCGCGTATTCAACGCAACCTTATATATAAAAAATACATATATGTTAACGATGAAATACGGGACAAATCATGATTTTTTTTCATAATAGCCTAAGTCGGGACACTAAAATTAGAGTTGAAATATGTCCCGGCAAAAACGGGACGTCTGGTGACCCTACCTATGTGTGATATGTTTTGTTCATCTGGCTTTAAATGAATAAAAGGTATTTGTTACACACCATGTTTTGCTTTTATTTTTTTTTTAGCTCTTTTGTTCGAAATGAAAAAAATCTAGCTGCTATCTTAAAAAAAAAAAAAAAAAAGGTTCGACTATCAGTCGACTATGGCAAAATCTAACGAATCAGATTCGACTATGAAAATCCTTAGTCGAAAACAGCCCTAATTTGGAGTTTAGTCAAGTTTATAATCTCAGCAGATCCCAGTCTAGTGTTATTGCTTTCTGTTCACTCCTTGCCAGAAGGCTAATTTTGTACAAATGGAAAGACTCTTCACCGCCAACATATGGACATTGGATTAAAGATGTGATGTATAACATGCAACTGGAAAAGCTGCGATGTTCTATGAAAGGGTCAAATAAGAGATTTTTTATCACTTGGCAACCGTTTCTGACCTTTGTGGAGAACACTTCTGCTAAAGAATTATTCTGAATGTACATGTTTATTAGGGGTGTGACGAGACGCTTATCTCACGAGACGAGATGAGACACGAGATTGTGTTCACGAGAACGAGACGAGATTTTTGCACAATTTTACAGAAATCCTCAATGACAAAATTCATGACTGGAAAAATAGTATGCAGGTGCATTTTGCAATGTTTAACTAATAATCTTATTAAGTAGACCTGAAATGACATGCATTATGAGTATGAATTATCAAATGCATTGAAAGAAAACACTATACAAGCACTGTAAAAGGTTTTTATTGACTGGCTTTTTCCTGTATGATTTCACATTAGTCTCTTCAGACCTTACTGTACATTTAAGAGCTTTCAGAACTTCTGATTGAGGCTGTGTGTGACCTCCTAACTGAACTCTAGAAGTCTTAAGTGCAAACAATAAGTGCAAGTGCAACCATAATCAAAGTTAGCACACAGATTCTTTATAATTGTTTTGAAATTGCTGTTGTATTTTGCACCGGCAGTTATAGGGTTAATGCGGTGAGTTCGGGAAAGGCCGGTAGAGAAACGAGCCTGGTGTGTTTGTCTCCACAGTTGTTCTTGCGTTCCGATTATAAGTTCAGAAACGGAGCCTCTTGTCTGTTGTCTTTAAGACATTACAGTACTCTCTCAATATTCGAAGTGCAAACTGAGACGATAGCCGCAAATAAACAGTCCAGTGATGGGTATTGGAAGACGGACTAGTGTATGTTCGCGGCCTAATTTGTGCGCAATGCACATCAGCGAGCTTGTGTTTTACTTTCACTATCGTGACCGCGCGTACTCTGTGTATAGCAGCGGTGCTGAGCGTGCATTCTACAACATAAGATCAGACGTTTAGTCTATGTTGCACTCAGGGCCGGTGCGTCCATATAGGCGAACTAGGCAATTGCCTAGAGCGGCACTTTTGTAAGGGCGGCAAAATTTGTGCCAACCGGGAATGAAAAATTCACAAAATAGGTTATTTGTATGATTTACTGAGCTGCCGCCGCCCCGCATCGCGGGCGCGCCCCTGCTCGCACGAGTCATGACTGGGTGATGGGAAGTTCGGATCATTTTACTGACTCTATTGAGTCATTCTAGTCATTTCGTTTATTTAAGTGGCTTTAAATTTGATACTTTTAACAGCCAAATTCCCCGATCACATCCACCTACGCAATGTTGATCATATTCTGAATTAAGAAATCATAATGCAGTAAACAATTATTTACAGGGAACATAAATAATTACTTTACATTCCGAGTTCCGAGTCATACGTTCATTTGGGTGATCCGTTCATTGTGTCACGTGACATACGCAATGAACAGATCGTTCATTAATCACCTATCAGGGACTAATGCAGGATGTCGAAACAAAATAAATTATCTGGTTGCGAATATAAAAAGAGACGACTTATAAAGGAAAAGTTGAAACTAATAAAAAAACTACCTTCGCAGTAGCCTACATTGAAACAAGACAGCTAATGGACTGGCAATCTCCATAGAACAAGAACTGGCTCAGAGAATCGAAATAGAGGATGTTAAGAGCTTTGCTGCGATGAAGGGCCGCTGTGCGCGTTTCTGAAACGTAAGTTAAGCTTTATTTGCTCTTTAGTCGTTATTTTAAGATGCTGAACCTGCTGATGATATAATGTGCTTGTGGACATTTCATTTGAATACGCACATAATAAAGTGGTGTAAAGAGATGTGCAAGAAACAGTAATTTGAGGAGGTGAAATGTGATTATTTGGAAAAGTCCTGTCATGACTGCTTAAAGAAAAATGCCAGCAGGCATTTGCCTCCTGCATAAACTTTAATATTGTTGACATTTTGGGCATACACGCGTTGCGTACTATTTGCGTTATATGTATGGCTTATTGGTCTTTGTGTGTTGTTGCTGGTTTTGCGTTATATGTATAGGCCTATGGCTTATTGATCTCTGTGTGTTGTTGCTGGTTTTGCGTTATATGTATAAGCTATGGCATATTGGTCTTTGTGTGTTGTTGCTGGTATACGTTGCAAATAGAGGGGCGGCACAATTGCTTTTCGCCTAGAGCGGCATAAGTGCACGCGTCGGTCCTGGTTGCGCAACGAATCCTCCGCCATCCTCACGCGATCAGTGAACTGTGATTCGTGCTGCACTGATGGCAACTGCAATCGTGCTGGATGAGCAGAGCAACTTTACATTAGTTATAATAGGTTTTTATTGTTGTATAAAACAGCAAAACGATAGTTTAGCGATTGTGAGTAGCGGTGATATTCTATGGTCATAGAAATCGCGAGACAGCTTCACTCGAGAAATCTCGTCATGTTTTAGTCTCGTCACACCCTAATGTTATATATTATTATTCTTTTATTTATCTTTATTTTCGTTTTTAATTTTCTTAACTGGTCTGACTGTTACATGGGGGTGGGTGGGTGTGAGGGGGGGTCTTTTATCTGTTCTGTATCATTATAATTTTTCATAATCCTTAGTAATAAAAATAAACATTGAGGAAAATAAAACATGTTTTACGACGATCAGCCTGTAATGTCAAAACCATCACGTGATATCCAAATGGCAGCTAGCATCGAGCTACGGCAAAAATGACAGAATATTTATAAATTTATGGATCAAGTGTATCAAAGTTGGATATAACATTTGGATTTATTGCGACACACTCTGAAAAGATGCACAAGTTCAGGCTGCTAGAAAACCTTCTGTAAAGGCTAGAAAGACCAAAGACACCCCGTGATGGCACTTGTTACTTTCTGCTGAAAAACGTAAGAAATCGATTAAATCTGTCATCGAAAAATATAATTTTTACAGTGATTGACTGCTACGATGGCTGGCTCTATTAACTGTTATTAACGTTCAGATCAGGTTATTAACTGTTTTTAACTGTAACTGTGATCTTACTGTGGCAACTCAGATCGTTAGACGAGTTTTACTTAGTTATAATGGTTTATTTGTTTTAAACGCAAAACGATAGTTGAGGATTTGTTACGTGGATATTCATGTCAGAAATCGGAACGTTATACGGAAATCGTATGTTTTAGTTCGTCAACTAATGTTTATAATTTTATTTCTTATTTACTTTATTTCTTAATTTTTTTAACTGTTATTACGGGGTTGGTAGGTTTTACTCTCGTTATTATATTTTCTAATCCTTATTAGATAAAATCAGAAAACATATTACGCGATCAGTTATTAACTACGAGATATAAATGTATAAGACGGAGACAGTTTTAAATAATGTTCAGGTAAGTTATTAACTTGATTTTTAACGTTATAACGTTCAGATAGATTCTGTAACGAGACACTAAACGTATACGTTGTAGTTCTGAAAACGTAGATCAAGTATAAATCATTCTATTCGTATAAAATTAAGTCAAGTTAATTTATCTGAGTGTAACTGTGATAACGTCGCAGCGTTATAATCGTTATAACGCAGTCGGTTATTAACTGTTATTAACGTCAGATCAGATGTTACTTATAAACTTTTTATTAACTGTTACGTCAGATCAGGCGTTCGAGTATTAACTGTTATTAACTGTTCAGATCAGTTATTAACTGTTTATTAACGTTATAACGTTATTTAACTGTTATTAACGTTCAGATCAGTTATTAACTGTTATTAACGTTCAGAATAGTTATTAACTGTTTATTAACTAAGTCAGATCAGGTTTATTAACTTGTTATGTATATACTCTGTTCAGATCGTATTAACGTTATTATTTAATATTCTGTTTTTATTAACGTTAAATTGGTATGTATAGCGTATTAACTGTTATTAACGTTCAGATCAGGTTATAACTGTTATTAACGTTCAGATCAGTTATTAACGTTATTAACTGTTCAGATCAGGTTATTAACTGTTATTAACTGTTCAGATCAGGTTATTAACTGTTATTAACGTATAATTACGTTCAGATCAGGTATTAACTGTTATTAACGTTAGATCAGTTATTAACTGTTATTAACGTCAGATCGATTAAGTTATACGTTCAGATATATTAACTGTTATTAACTGTTCAGATCAGTTATTAACTGTTATTAACTGTTAATCAGGTTATTAACTGTTATTAACTGTTCAGATCAGGTTATAACTGTTATAACTGTTAATCAGTTTATTAACTAGTATTAACGTTCAGATCAGGTTATTAACTGTTATTAACTGTTCAGATCAGGTTATTTAACTGTTATTAACGTTCAGATCAGGTTATTAACTGTATACGTTCAGATCAGTTATTAACTGTTATTAACTGTTCAGATCAGGTTATTAACTGTTATTAACGTTCAGATCAGGTTATTAACTGTTATTACTGTTCAGATCAGGTTATTAACTGTTATTAACTGTTCAGATCAGGTTATTAACTGTTTATTAACTGTTCAGATCAGGTTATTAACTGTTATTAACTGTTCAGATCAGGTTATTAACTGTTATTAACTGTTCAGATCAGTTAGTATTAACTGTTCAGACAGTTATTAATGTTCAGATCAGTTATTAACGTTATACTGTTTCAGATCAGGTTATTAACTGTTATTAACTGTTCAGATCAGGTTATTAACTGTTATTAACGTTTCAGATCAGGTTATTAACTGTTATTAACTGTTCAGATCAGGTTATTAACTGTTATTAACTGTTCAGATCAGGTTATTAACTGTTATTAACTGTTCAGATCAGGTTATTAACTGTTATTAACTGTTCAGATCAGGTTATTAACTGTTATTAACTGTTCAGATCAGGTTATTAACTGTTATTAACTGTTTCAGATCAGGTTATTAACTGTTATTAACGTTCAGATCAGGTTATTAACTGTTATTAACGTTCAGTATCAGGTTATTAACTGTTATTAACTGTTCAGATCAGGTTATTAACTGTTATTAACTGTTCAGATCAGGTTATTAACTGTTATTAACTGTTCAGATCAGGTTATTAACTGTTATTAACGTTCAGATCAGGTTATATATAAACTGTTCAATATATATTACGTTCAGATCAGTTATTAACTGTTATTAACGTTAATCAGGTTATTAACTAGTTATTAACTGTTCAATCAGGTTATAACTGTTATTAACTGTTCAGATCAGGTTATTAACTGTTATTAACTGTTCAGATCAGGTTTATTAACTGTTATTAACGTTTCAGATCAGGTTATTAACTGTTATTAACTGTTCAGATCAGGTTAACTTTATAACTGTTCAGATCAGGTTATTAACTGTTATTAACCTGTTCAATCAGGTTATTAACTGTTATTAACTGTTCAGATCAGGTTATTAACTGTTATTAACTGTTCAGATCAGGTTATTAACTGTTATTAACTGTTCAGATCAGGTTATTAACTGTTATTAACCTGTCAGATCAGGTTATTAACTTATATTAACTGTCAGATCAGGTTTAACTGTTATTAACTGTTCAGATCAGGTTATTAACTGTTATTACCTGTTCAGATCAGGTTATTAACTGTTATTAACTGTTCAGATCAGGTTATTAACTGTTATTAACTGTTCAGATCAGGTTATTAACTGTTATTAACTGTTCAGATCAGGTTATTAACTGTTATTAACTGTTCAGATCAGGTTATTAACTGTTATTAACGTTCAGATCAGGTTATTAACTGTTATTAACGTTCAGATCAGGTTATTAACTGTTATTAACGTTCAGATCAGGTTATTAACTGTTATTAACTGTTCAGATCAGGTTATTAACTGTTATTAACTGTTCAGATCAGGTATATTATTAACTGTTCAGATCAGGTTATTAACTGTTATTACCTGTTCAGATCAGGTTATTAACTGTTATTAACTGTTCAGATCAGGTTATTAACTGTTATTAACGTTCAGATCAGGTTATTAACTGTTATTAACTGTTCAGATCAGGTTATTAACTGTTATTAACTGTTCAGATCAGGTTATTAACTGTTATTAACTGTTCAGATCGTAATGTTATTAACTGTTCAGATCAGGTTATTAACTGTTATTAACTGTTCAGATCAGGTTATTAACTGTTATTAACTGTTCAGATCAGGTTATTAACTGTTATTAACTGTTCAGATCAGGTTATTAACTGTTATTAACTGTTCAGATCAGGTTATTAACTGTTATTAACTGTTCAGATCAGGTTATTAACTGTTTATTAACACTGTTCAGATCAGGTTATTAACTGTTATTAACTGTTCAGATCAGGTTATATATAACTGTTATTAACTGTTCAGATCAGGTTATTAACTGTTATTAACTGTTCAGATCAGGTAACTTGTATGTATTAACTGTTATTAACGTTCAGATCAGGTATTATTAACTGTTCAGATCAGGTTATTAACTGTTATTAACGTTCAGATCAGGTTATTAACTGTTATTAACTGTTCAGATCAGGTTATTAACTGTTATTAACGTTCAGATCGGTTATTAACTGTTTTAACTGTTCAGATCAGGTTATTAAACTGGTTATTAACTGTTCAGATCAGTTATTAACTGTTATTAACTGTTCAGATCAGGTTATTAACTGTTATTAACCTGTTCAGATCAGGTTATTAACTGTTATTAACTGTTCAGATCAGGTTTATTAACTGTTATTACTGTTCAGATCAGGTTATTAACTGTTATTAACTGTTCAGATCAGGTTATTAACTGTTATTAACTGTTCAGATCAGGTTATTAACTGTTATTAACTGTTCAGATCAGGTTATTAACTGTTATTAATTTCAGTCGTCAGTTATTTTAATCATGTTATTAACCTGTTTCAGATCAGTTATTAACTGTTATTACCTGTTCAGATTCAGTTAGATTAACTGTTATTAACGTTCAGATCAGGTTATTAACTGTTATTAACCTGTTCAGATCAGGTTATTAACTGTATAACAGTATAACTGTTCAGATCTTAATGTTAATTTCACGTATACTTTACGCAGACAGTTAACGATTAACGTCAATCAGTTATAACTTAACTCAATCTATAACTGTTATTACGTTCATCAGATAGTATTAACGTCACAGGTTATTAACTGTTATAACGTCAGATCAGGTATTAACTTTATTATGTCAATCAGTTATTAATTTCAGTAGGTTATAACTGTATACGTTCATCATTATAACGTATAACGTCAGATCAGGTTATTAATGTATTAACTTAGATCATATTAACTGTATAACGTTCAATCAGGTATAACGTATAACTCAGATCAGGTTATTGTATTACGTAATCGGTTATTAACTGTTATTAACGTCGATCAGTATAACTGTATAACTTCAGATCATTATTACTGTTATAACGTTCAGATCAGGTTATTAATTTCAGATAGTTATACTTATTAACGTTCAGATAGTTCAATGTTATTAACTGTTCAATCAGTAGTTTAACTGTTATTAACTGTTCAATCAGGTTATTAACTGTTTAATGTTCTTAGCTGTTATTAACTGTTATTAACGTTAGCTTCAGTCAGTTATTAACTGTTATTAACTGTTCAGGTATCAGGTTATTAACTGTTATGATTAAGTATACAGGTTATAGTTATTAACTGTTATTAACTTATCAGTATTAACGTTCAGGTTATTAACTGTTATTAACTGTTCAGATTCAGGTTATTAACTGTTTATTAACTGTTTCAGATTCAGGATAGTATTACTGTTATTATTTAACAGTTATTACTGATAGTAGTTAATAGGTTATTAACTGTTCGAGATCAGGTTATTAACTGTTTTACGTTCAGATCAGGTTATTAACTGTTTATTTAACAGTTATTCAACGTTTTAATGTACAGGTTATATAGTTATTAACTGTTCAGATCATTTTAACTGTTATTAACTGTTCAGTCAGGTTATTAACTGTTATTAACTGTTCAATCAGGTTATTAACTGTTATTAACTGTTTCAGATCAAGGTTATTAACGTTTTATTAACTGTATTCAGTATTGATAGGTTTTAACGTTATTAACGTTAATTAACTGTTAGATCAGGTTATTAACTGTTATTAACTGTTCAGATCAGGTTATTAATGTTATTAACTGTCAGTCAGTCTTAGAAGTTCACAGGTTATTAACTGTTATTAATCAGTATCTGATATGTTATTCAAGTTATTAACTGTATAACTGTTCAATCAGGTTATTAACTGTTTATTAACGTTCAGATCAGTTTTAACTACGTATTACTTAATCAGTTATTTAACGTTATTACGTAGTTATTACAGTTTAATGTTATACTGTTCAGATCAGGTTATTAACTGTTATTACCTGTTCAGATCAGGTTATTAACTGTTATTACCTGTTCAGATCAGGTTATTAACTGTTATTAACTGTTCAGATCAGGTTATTAACTGTTATTAACTGTTCAGATCAGGTTTTTAACTGTTATTAACTGTTCAGATCAGGTTATTAACTGTTATTAACGTTCAGATCAGGTTATTAACTGTTATTAACTGTTCAGATCAGGTTATTAACTGTTATTAACGTTCAGATCGGTTATTAACTGTTATTAACTGTTCAGATCAGGTTATTAACGGTTATTAACGTTCAGATCAGGTTATTAACTGTTATTAACGTTCAGATCAGGTTATTAACTGTTATTAACTGTTCAGATCAGGTTATTAACTGTTATTAACTGTTCAGATCAGGTTATTAACTGTTCAGATCAGGTTATTAACTGTTATTACCTGTTCAGATCAGGTTATTAACTGTTATTAACTGTTCAGATCAGGTTATTAACTGTTATTAACTGTTCAGATCAGGTTATTAACTGTTATTAACGTTCAGATCAGGTTATTAACGGTTATTAACTTTTCAGATCAGGTTATTAACTGTTATTAACGTTCAGATCAGGTTATTAACTGTTCAGATCAGGTTATTAACTGTTATTAACTGTTCAGATCAGGTTATTAACTGTTATTAACTGTTCAGATCAGGTTATTAACTGTTATTAACGTTCAGATCAGGTTATTAACTGTTCAGATCAGGTTATTAACTGTTATTAACGTTCAGATCAGGTTATTAACTGTTCAGATCAGGTTATTAACTGTTATTAACGTTCAGATCAGGTTATTAACTGTTATTAACTGTTCAGATCAGGTTATTAACTGTTATTAACTGTTCAGATCAGTTTATTAACTGTTATTACCTGTTCAGATCAGGTTATTAACTGTTATTACCTGTTCAGATCAGGTTATTAACTGTTATTACCTGTTCAGATCAGGTTATTAACTGTTATTACCTGTTCAGATCAGGTTATTAACTGTTATTAACTGTTCAGATCAGGTTATTAACTGTTATTAACTGTTCAGATCAGGTTATTAACTGTTATTAACTGTTCAGATCAGGTTATAACTGTTATTAACGTTCAGATCAGGTTATTAACTGTTATTAACTGTTCAGATCAGGTTATTAACTGTTATTAACGTTCGGATCAGGTTATTAACTGTTATTAACTGTTCAGATCAGGTCAGATCAGGTTATTAACTGTTCAGATCAGGTTATTAACTGTTATTAACGTTCAGATCAGGTTATTAACTGTTATTAACTGTTCAGATCAGGTTATTAACTGTTATTAACGTTCAGATCAGGTTATTAACTGTTATTAACGTTCAGATCAGGTTATTAACTGTTATTAACGTTCAGATCAGGTTATTAACTGTTATTAACGTTCAGATCAGGTTATTAACTGTTATTAACTGTTCAGATCAGGTTATTAACTGTAGCGATTCCTCCTTGAACACGCTCTGTTCTTAAATACAGGGACCAATACATTTCAACCATCAGGTTTGTACACGAGGCTAATTGCACTTCATCTGGAAGTGTGTTTAGAGCTTGTTCTCTGTAGTTTGTCTAACATTACACTAACATTTTTCAATAAACTCACATTGTGCAGATATGATGAGCAGATACTGTATCTGAACAAATCACATAAACTACATCTTTTGTTTAACAGCACCAGAAGAGTTTTGCAGAACTGTAACAAATTTAAAAATGATGTCGTCATAAAACATTTCACAGTATTACTTGTGTTTGTAAGTTTGGAGGTTTTCAGCAAATTCTTAGAGATCCGAGAGAATCCAAACCTGAGAACATGGTGTGTATCTTCTCCAGGACCTCCACACTGTCCAGCCACGCGTCCGACACCATCACAAACATGGCGTCTTCATTCTCCTCCTCCAGCTGCTTGAGTTTGGCTGACGCTTTGACCGCAGTGGTGGACGGCCCACCAAAGAAGTTTATATTGCCATAATATGCCCTGTACGCAGACAAGAAAACACCATGTGGATGTAGAACTATGTGAGCTGCACAGTTACAGTGAATAAAAGCTAATACACACCTGGTGAAAGAAGAGGGTTCTGTTGGCGGGAACCCAAACGCATTGACATGGAACACAGAATCCTCGTACCATCCTGGGAAGACAGACAGAGCATGTGACTATAGAGATCAGAGCATGTGACTATAGAGATCAGATCATGTGATTATAGAGATCAGATGATGTGATTACAGAGATCAGAATGTGTGATTATAGAGATCAGATCGTGTGATTATAGAGATCAGATCGTGTGATTATAGAGATCAGATCGTGTGATTATAGAGATCAGATCATGTGATTATAGAGATCAGATCGTGTGATTATAGAGATCAGATCGTGTGATTATAGAGATCAGAGCGTGTGATTACAGAGATCAGAGCGTGTGATTACAGAGATCAGAGCGTGTGATTATAGAGATCAGATCGTGTGATTATAGAGATCAGATCGTGTGATTATAGAGATCAGATCGTGTGATTATAGAGATCAGATCGTGTGATTATAGAGATCAGAGCGTGTGATTACAGAGATCAGAGCGTGTGATTACAGAGATCAGATCATGTGATTATAGAGATCAGATCGTGTGATTATAGAGATCAGATCGTGTGATTACAGAGATCATGTGATTATAGAGATCAGAGCGTGTGATTACAGAGATCAGAGCGTGTGATTACAGAGATCAGATCATGTGATTATAGAGATCAGATCGTGTGATTATAGAGATCAGATCGTGTGATTACAGAGATCAGAGCGTGTGATTACAGAGATCAGATCGTGTGATTATAGAGATCAGATCATGTGATTATAGAGATCAGATCGTGTGATTATAGAGATCAGATCGTGTGATTATAGAGATCAGATCGTGTGATTATATAGATCAGATCGTGTGATTACAGAGATCAGATCATGAGATTATAGAGATCAGATCATGTGATTATAGAGATCAGATCGCGTGATTACAGATCAGATCGTGTGATTATAGAGATCAGATCGTGTGATTATAGAGATCAGATCGTGTGATTATAGAGATCAGATCGTGTGATTATAGAGATCAGATCGTGTGATTATAGAGATCAGATCGTGTGATTATAGAGATCAGATCGTGTGATTATAGAGATCAGATCGTGTGATTACAGAGATCAGATCATGTGATTATAGAGATCAGATTGTGTGATTACAGAGACTCACCCTCAGCCAGAACGAAGCAGGACTCTGTGTAAAGGCCGCTGTGAAACTGGTATGATGAGAGTTAAGGAACAGACTGAAAACATCCTCTAAGCAGCAGCACATGTGCTTCAGGATAAACACAGGAAGGATATTGCCTTTGATATATTCAGCTGCACTGTGCCACTGAGGTCCTCCAGGTAGTACTTGCCCTGTAAGAACAGAGGATGAAGAGAATATATCAACATGAAATCCTGGAGTCAGGAGGCAAGTGTTCTGAAAAGTTAAGCTTCTGTGTTTTCTCTCGCTCAAACATCTCCTCATCAACACACTCATGTTCCAATCAAGGGCCTAGAATTTATATTGATGTGTACCTATTAACACTACTAATCAAACAAGACTTAACACTACTACTGTACATGTTATTCTGGACACAGTTTTTCACGTTTTCTAAACTGCTGTGTGTGTGTGTGTGTGTGTGTGTGTGTGTGTGTGTGTGTGTGTGTGTGTGTGTGTGTACCTCTTTCAGCTGTGTGATCATGCCGAGGACGATCACTTCTCCAACTTTAGCTGTGCTGCCCAGGAGAGCTTCCACTGTCTTCAGCTGCAATATGAGGAGTTGCTTCAGTCACAGATCGTGAAGAGCACACACACACATCTTCAACAGTGAGGGTTGATCATGTTTACCTGGAACTTGTTTCTCCCTTCATCTGGAGTCGAGCCAATAACCGGAGGAGTGAAGAGCTCGTGCCTGTGTGTACGCTGTCAGAGATCATGATAAAGAAGCTGTTTACTACTGCGATTAACATGTGTGTCCTGTGCCTTCACCACTACGCCCATCACTGACACTCATGCTGATGATCAAGCGGTTTTATTAACAGCGCTCCCGTTGAACTTTACATTTAGTACATTATATTCACTGCAAACGATCTGTGTCACTGCATGAAGATGAAAACACTCGTTATCTAAACTGCTCAGAGTGACTATTAGGCATGAAGACATTATAAACTTTAGTTTCTGTGAAGCTGCTTTGAAATAAAGTGTATCGTGAAAGCAACTTGTTTCAGTGCCGCATTTGATTGACAGGTGAGTGTTCAGTCATTCACAATGCCGGTCACATGTCTCCCTGAATAACTGAAACCTGTGTGTGTCCATCTGTGTGTGTGATCAGATCACTGAGACGGGCAGAAATGATATCAGGTGAGACGATAAACAGCAGATGTGAAGCTTGCCTGTTGCAGGAGTGTGTATCGCTCCCGGAAGAGCTCGGCTTTATCCCGGGACTCGCCGCACAGCTTCGGGAGCGCGTGACTCGTCATGCCGATACTAGACCAGACACACATCAAAATCAACATCAACATCAACCCACCCTAACCCACACATGACATTAGGGCTGTCACTTTTGAGAAAAAACAAATTCGAACGGTTATCAAATATCAAGCAATGTATTCGAATATATTCAAATTTCTACGAGCCCACCCAAAAAAAAAACACCCAAAAAAAACATCGTAACGGTGATTCAATCACAAATTTATTAACATTCTTACAGTCATAAACAGGACTGAGGCCTGCCTGAAAAAAAAAACCTTGACTTAAAAATTTTTAAACAGCAGGTTATCAACTTAACCTGTTAAGCTTCACCCCCAATTTTGAAAAATCCCCAGAAATGGCATACCCAAACTGAAACAGATACAGTTCATGAACCATTTGTTCTAAAAGCACAAGTATGATCTCATTTTAAAGCTGACACCTGGCAGTTTATTTCTAATGTAGAATTAATTATTGTCATAATGAAAAATAAATGTTATAAATAGCTTCAAAGTTTTGTCAAGTTATTAGAAATTTATTTTTATGAAATATTTTCATGAAAATAAAATTGAAGTTGGCCCTGTAGCAATCTAGAAATGCACTGCAGCTAAAGCCACATGTCTGACCATGTTATATTTAAAATCTGAAGATGATATGTCTAAAACTCTTTATTTAGTTAAATGTTTTTCAAGATCATGTCAAACGACTTTATTTTGATTAGACTCTAAAAAGCAAACTGATGTTTATTGTCATTTTCTAAGCATCTATTCAGTCTATTTTCTCTATTGTGTTGTGGTCTAAACGATCTCCATTCAGTGTCAGTCTCCCCTGCACACATTCACACCTCTCCAGCCTCTGGTTATTGCTCTAAATATGCTTTCTTTTGTCTGCATTATAATTACTAACGACTGGCTATTCACACTGTTTCAACCCCTAATCTCTTTTAGGGAAAGTTCTCAATGTTCTCACCTTACATTTGAAACTATATAAAATGACCTTCTTGAAAAAAGAAACATTTCAGCAAGCAGTCCTATTTAGAAATATTCATAAATATAACAGCAAGGTAGCAGGTGCACCAAGGGCTAGCTAGCATGTTAGCTTAGCACACCATCAATACACGACAATTTATGAGATTAAAACCATGTTTGTGCTCTAAAACTTACTTTATAGCACAAGTTGAGTGTTTTAAATAACCTTCTGTGCTCTGATTTGGCTTCAGATAAAAAAAAATCGGACAGAAAATATAGTATTTTATAGTATTCTTCACGATTATAAAGTCTATATCGATTAGCATTACATTATAAATATATTCTATTATTATGAAAATACCTGACATGGCTCGAAGAACACAGGTAAACCAAATATCATTGCAATCATGTTTATTGTCTTCAAAACATCTTTATCTGCATGTTACAGCGATCTCTGTTAGTGTTTACGTCGTGATGGACTTCCTGAAATGTCACATGATATGATTCTTCTTCGTGTTCCAAATTTGGACTGCATAAGTGCACAGGGCGCCCTCAGGCTGCCTGTATGTATTGAAAACACAGTACATCAGAGTCTCCAGCGCTCATAATGATTAAATCGACGCATTTGGGTAGATATTCAATAAATATGATTCCTGTCTATATAAATCTGACGTAAACCTATGAGAATCTATCAATATTTCTCCAAATCTGTACACCTTTGAGCTAAAAGCCCTGATGGACGTTGTTTTGTCAAGCTCTGTCATGACGATCTCACTGGAGTTTTTTTCTGAATGGAAGCGGCTGACGCTCATAATTCATATCAAAGGTATCGACTCATTTTTTTGATTACATAACTCCAGACACAAATTAAGACATAACTGTCACTATAAGATTCTCAGAATACAATAGTGGTCAAATACTAAACCTTCAGTCTTATATCTTTTTAATGATGTATAGTTTGTCAAGGTATTAACATTGAATCTGATAGTAACTTTGAACGATTTAAAAAAAAAAAAACGCTCAGAGCGCCCTCGCTCTGGCGAAGGTTAACAGGTTAATCTACGGTATATGAAGTGCCACTGTGCATAGCCAATCACAAAATTAGGCTTGATGGAAAAAAACTGAATCGGAACAGCACGGCATGGCACAAACAATAACATGACAGCTTAACCCTCTGAGGTCTGAGGTGTTTTCTGGGTCCTGGAGGTGTTCTGAAATGCTCTGACATTTGTGCTTATTTCTGTTACTTGTGACATTTTCATGGCTAAAGTCTGATTACACTGTATTCAGCACAAACTCTGCTACAGTAATATGTCAGCAGCATGTATGTACAAGTTTTTAGTTTTGAGATAATGACGTTTATGCGTGGTTTGTGAAAAAAAAAAACATTTTCACTGAAATAAGGTCATTAAACCCATACTAATTATTTCTTCACAAGAATTTTGAAAATTGTATCATGTGGCCTAGAATATTTGCTTCAAAACTATGTGAAAATCATCGTGACTACTCATTCAGATAAGACAATATATTGACTTAAAATTTGTAAGACGTGTTTTGTGTAAGAAAGCTTTATGCGGAGGGGCGTTAACAACCCATTAGTATATAGTGTTTTCACACCTGAGAAAGACAAAGGCCCTCCCCTAATAGCCCTATAAGGTGCTATCAGGTGCTGTCATTGTGAGAAGCCTTGCACAAAGAAGGAGGAGAGACTTAAAAAAGAATGGCTTTTAGATGGTTTGGATTTATTTACAACACAACCAAGTTATTTACAACACAATCAAAAAGATACACAACCAAAGACAAAAAAGCACATTAGTAAAACACACTGATCTAAAGACAGAGACTTGGACAGTCACACAGCTTTGTGCCATTCCTAAAACATATAGGTTACATACCTGTCATCTCCAAGGTGTTTGATTTTTCACCATGTTCATGTACAGAGACTCACGTGAATGTCAGCTGGACTCATCAGTGCTGGTCCCTGTAAAAACCTTTTTTAGAAAACAAAAAAACAGCTGTGAACATGCTGATATTAGGAGAAACTATTTTAGATTTGTCTGGTTCAAATTATGAAATTTACTAAATACATACATATACTACATATATGAACTCCCAATATATGTTGTGCCTTGTAGTTGTAGGCATATGTAGGGCTGCATGAAATAATAACAATAGCCTGTAGCAGCTAGGCAGCCTATAAATCACTAAAAAGTTCAGTAACACTACATTAGAGAAAACTATATGGATTATCATGTTACTTAAAACGTTTCCATTCGTTACAACGTTATGAGATGAGATTGCTGGAGTAAAACCATAAAGCCTAATGATTGGTTTGTTTTGCTTTTCAAACCCACAGCGCGCGTGACTCAAACTCAGCGCATGCAAACATTTACTGAATGCGATCGAGCCGGACCAAACTATGAAACGTTATATTAAATAACGTTTCATAGTTTTTTGGTCCGGCTCGATCGCATATTCTTACATAATTATACATACCTTCGTGTGAGCAGATATCCACAAACACAATAAACACAAGTCTAAACATAATATTCACAATCATACGAGCCTTCTGTATCGTGCTGTTTAATTATCAAACATATGTTTTTATGTATATACATTTAGCATTAGGCTTCATGTTTTACTCCAATCACATTTCATAACGTACATTTTAGTCTGGCACCAGTTTAACTAGTAGCTACAAGTTTATGCAACAATAACATGCTGCTAACATGCTACTAACAAAGACATGTCTTACCTTATAAATCCTTCTTATAATCAAATTGTGTTCTTCTAACTCGTCTGATGTAAATCCAAGATAAACAGCACAGCACACGTGAAGAGCAGGACTGAAGACTGAAGTCGCGGATTATCTGTTTTGAGGTCGTTAACAGTTTGCGTTCCTCCACATGGCTCATTAGTATGCGAGCAGCTGTTGCGCGCGGGCGTGGTCACATTAACTTTAATTAGCTCAGGCTGGAGAAACTGTACGTCCTTGCTTTCATACGAATTACTTAAACAGAGAATATTTGTTTTTGATATGATTTACATCATTTAAAAATAGAGACTCAAAGTGTTGTAAAGACATATGTTTCATGTCACAGTGACAAGTATTAGCTGAGTTACAGGTCATGTTCTGTCGCGTTTCAGAATGAGCTTTACATTTAGAGAGACGGCAGAACGCGCATCATGTTCATTTTCTTTATTTTACGAAAAACACAACATTTTGTTTTTATTATGAGTGTACACAAATAAAAGAAGACATTTAACAGTTTTGAATGATGTATAACACTTACATGTAAGATCAAAATCAACAGAGTAATTTGAGTCTCTTTTGCACTGATGAGAAAAAAAGTGAGCAGATCACGGCCGCGTGACGGCCGACCCCAGAGGGTTAAACAGCAGCAGGAGTAAGGCCTAGCCTAATTCATTTCTTAATATTGTTAGCTAGAAACACCAATTTATCAAATTGATCTGGATCAAGGGCGGCTAACTTTTTATTGGCGGTGTTCCCCCGGTGGAGAAACGCGCTCGGAGCGCACACACACAGGTATTGGGCGGTGTTCCCCGCGGTGGAGAACGCGCTCGGAGCGCACACACACAGGTATTGGCAATGTTCCCCGCGGTGGAGAACGCGCTCGGAGCGCACACACACAGGTATTGGGCGGTGTTCCCCGCGTGGAGAACGCGCTCGGAGCGCACACACACAGGTTGGCATGTTCCCGGTGAGAACGCCTCGGAGCGCACACACACAGGTATTGGGCGGTGTTCCCGCGGTGAGAACGCGCTCGGAGCGCACACACACAGGTATTGGGCGTGTTCCCCGCGGTGGAGAACGCGCTCGGAGCGCACACACACAGGTATTGGGCGGTGTTCCCCGCGGTGGAGAACGCGCTCGGAGCGCACACACACAGGTATTGGGCGGTGTTCCCCGCGGTGGAGAACGTGCTCGGAGCGCACACACACAGGTATTGGCAATGTTCCCCGCGGTGGAGAACGCGCTCGGAGCGCACACACAGGTATTGGGCGGTGTTCCCCGCGGTGGAGAACGCGCTCGGAGCGCACACACACAGGTAATGGCAATGTTCCCCGCGGTGGAGAACGCGCTCGGAGCGCACACACAGGTATTGGCAATGTTCCCCGCGGTGGAGAACGCGCTCGGAGCGCACACACAGGTATTGGGCGGTGTTCCCCGCGGTGGAGAACGCGCTCGGAGCGCACACACACAGGTAATGGCAATGTTCCCCGCGGTGGAGAACGCGCTCGGAGCGCACACACACAGGTAATGGCAATGTTCCCCGCGGTGGAGAACGCGCTCGGAGCGCACACACACAGGTATTGGCAATGTTCCCCGCGGTGGAGAACGCGCTCGGAGCGCACACACACAGGTATTGGGCGGTGTTCCCCGCGGTGGAGAACGTGCTCGGAGCGCACACACACAGGTATTGGGCGGTGTTCCCCGCGGTGGAGAACGCGCTCGGAGCGCACACACACAGGTATTGGGCGGTGTTCCCCGCGGTGGAGAACGCGCTCGGAGCGCACACACAGGTAATGGCAATGTTCCCCGCGGTGGAGAACGCGCTCGGAGCGCACACACACAGGTATTGGCAATGTTCCCCGCGGTGGAGAACGCGCTCGGAGCGCACACACGCAGGTATTGGGCGGTGTTCCCCGCGGTGGAGAACGCGCTCGGAGCGCACACACACAGGTATTGGGCGGTGTTCCCCGCGGTGGAGAACGCGCTCGGAGCGCACACACGCAGGTATTGGGCGGTGTTCCCCGCGGTGGAGAACGTGCTCGGAGCGCACACACACAGGTATTGGGCGGTGTTCCCCGCGGTGGAGAACGCGCTCGGAGCGCACACACACAGGTATTGGGCGGTGTTCCCCGCGGTGGAGAACGCGCTTGGAGCGCGCACACACAGGTAATGGCAATGTTCCCCGCGGTGGAGAACGCGCTCGGAGCGCACACACACAGGTATTGGCAATGTTCCCCGCGGTGGAGAACGCGCTCGGAGCGCACACACACAGGTATTGGCAATGTTCCCCGCGGTGGAGAACGCGCTCGGAGCGCACACACACAGGTATTGGGCGGTGTTCCCCGCGGTGGAGAACGTGCTCGGAGCGCACACACACAGGTATTGGGCGGTGTTCCCCGCGGTGGAGAACGTGCTCGGAGCGCACACACACAGGTATTGGGCGGTGTTCCCCGCGGTGGAGAACGCGCTCGGAGCGCACACACACAGGTATTGGGCGGTGTTCCCCGCGGTGGAGAACGCGCTCGGAGCGCACACACACAGGTAATGGCAATGTTCCCCGCGGTGGAGAACGCGCTCGGAGCGCACACACACAGGTATTGGCAATGTTCCCCGCGGTGGAGAACGCGCTCGGAGCGCACACACGCAGGTATTGGGCGGTGTTCCCCGCGGTGGAGAACGCGCTCGGAGCGCACACACACAGGTATTGGGCGGTGTTCCCCGCGGTGGAGAACGCGCTCGGAGCGCACACACACAGGTAATGGCAATGTTCCCCGCGGTGGAGAACGCGCTCGGAGCGCACACACAGGTATTTGCGCGTCAATGTTGAGAGAAGTATCTAAGGTGTAGATAGAACCAGAGAATGTCTAATAATGTCTAAAAGGGCTTTGATAGAACCCAAAATATTTCCAGACACTACTTTTTAGATTAGTTGGGGTCGTAATTGTCCGCTCAGGCTGGCCGTTCTGTGCGTTATCTTCCATTTTTAAAACAGGGAAGCTATTGGCTATTATTCGCTTGATTTGGTCATGGGCCGATGCTACAATACGTTTAGAGCGCCCGCTCCTGGATGAGATGGCAAACAATAAAATAAAAAAACAAACGGTCTAATCATAGACTGTAAAAAATGCGCTAAACATGGCATTTTAAAAACCGGATAGTTTATTTATAGTTTGAATACGGATATTTCACATCATGTTCGAATGCATATTCGAATATCGAATAAAAAGTGACAGCCCTACATGACATCAACATCAACCCACCCTAACCCACACATGACATCAACACAGGACATGGTTTTTATGGATAGGGTTTTTTATATATATATATATATATATATATGTTGTTGATATTGTTAAATAAAACTCATTTGTTTTCAGGAATAGGAATAAAGCTTGTTTGATGAAAAAAAATAGCAAAAAAAAAAACTGCCTTGGATTTAACTTGAAGTATTAAATGATTAAAACTGAAATTAAAATAAATTAAATCTATATAATAATCATAATAATGTCAAAAGCGCATAAAATTTGTAAATGTAAAAATACAAATCAAAAAAACAATTGAAAATAAATCAAACTAATTAAAATTAATAAATACTATAATAGAACCAAAATAATACTAAAATTTCACTGTTAACACTCAAAACACAAACCACATGCACTTGATTAGCATTATTATATTGTTTAATTATTTCTTACTGTACAAATTTCTTCCTCTCGGTGCTGAAGATGAAGCGAGGAACATCAAACGCTCCGATAATGTTGAAGACATTGTCACTGTAACCAAAGAACATGAACGTGACGAGCAGTTAAAACACTACACTATATGTGATAAATGTGTGGTGTGTGTGTATGTGTGTGTGTGTGTGTGTCTTACATGACTGACTGCAGAGTGAGTGTGTGTGTGTGTGTGTGTGTGTGTGTGTGTCTTACATGACTGACTGCAGAGTGAGTGTGTGTGTGTGTGTGTGTGTGTGTGTGTGTGTGTGTGTGTGTGTGTGTGTGTGTGTCTTACATGACTGACTGCAGAGTGTGTGTGTGTGTGTGTGTGTGTGTGTGTGTGTCTTACATCAGCCTTTCTCAAAGTGGGTGCCGCGGCACACTGGGGTGCCGCCAAAAAATTACATAGGTGTAAAAAAAAAAAAAAAAAATCTGACATCTTATCAGTGGCGGGCCGTGCATTTCACACTAGGCCTTCTGTCCTACCTGAATTAATCACTTTTAATAGTGTAGCAGCGCAAAAACTCTCTATAATTATTGTTTTTATTTTGCACCGGCAGTTATAGGGTTAATGCGGTGAGTTCGGGAAAGGCCGGTAGAGAGAAACAAGCGCGTGGGTTCGGCTGGTGCGTTTGTGGACAGTGGTGCGTTCCGAATCTGATTATAAGTTCAGAAACGGAGCCTCCATTATCTTCGTTCAAGGGTTATAGTCCCTTTCCAGACGTTACAATAGTATGAATATTTGAAGAAAAAAAAAATGATTTTCGATCATAAATTTAAAATAAAAATTAAGAAGAAAATCATATTCACCACGGGGAAAAAGCATTATACTCACCAAAACTACTGATTATTTTTTACACAAAATCCATCCTTATTTCTTTCCTCAATAAGACTTCAATTACAGTTGTACAGGTTCTAACTGCGTTTCAGTTCCAACCAGGGGATGTAGTGGAGGCTAAACACACGTAACGCCGTTTACGCACCTCCCAATATTCGGAAATAGCCACCTCCAAAGTGCGTTTATCTACCTCTAAATTGCGTTTATCCACCTCTAAATAGCCAGTAGTTCCTAAGACATTTTAAAATAAGCCTATGTCGTTTTAGTTTCATATTGTTCATTATTAGTTTCATAGGTTGTTAAACCTAAGACGAACTCATTATTGCGCTGCATTACTGTCAGTGTTGTTGACTGCTATTACTGACGGCAAGGTTGCACTGTTGACGCTCGCGCAGCCTCTCGAGGAGAAATCTAACGTTACACAAATGAGCGCAGCACACACACACACACACACACACAGTTAACAACATACTGCCTATAAAACATCTAAATGTGGAGTTTTTATATTTTTAACATAATAAGCAACCTCAATTATTTTTCCTGAACACCATCACGATTGAAAATGTGACATTGATTTCCTACAACAGTACAACAATAAACAGTTAAAATTCAGTCACTTACATTTTAGATGCAATATTGCACTGCGCATCTCACAGGAACACTCACTGTTTTCATTACTGAATGATTCAGCATTTTGAACGAATCGATTGAGTCAAAGATTCAATGACCCATTCATAAACATCTGTCTCATTCTTGAATGTATCAGCCGTTTGAACAAATCGTTTGAATGAATGAATCAATGACTCACTCATTAAGACGGTCGCCTGCCACCACCTACTGGCAGTTTAGTGTTATGTTTCATTCTTTCCAACGTTTCTTATATGTAAATTTAAATCAATTTCATAACATTATTTTATGCAATTGTAAATTTCAGTGTAAATGATTTAATTTGATCAGCCCCTAGGGTAACAGCCCTACGTCTTATTATTCTAAATAATTGAATTTATTGATCAAATTTAGGAATTTAAAGATGAAAGATGAAGCATAGCCTACATTTAATAATATTGGGGGAGGGGATGCCCTTTAAAGGTGCACATAAAGTTGTTGTTATTATTATTGTTATTTACAGTTCGTATTATGCTCTGTTCATTACTGTTCTGTCTAAATAAACAGGACATTTGCATTTAAATTTGGGTTATGCAGTGTTTTTAAATTATATTTTACACTGGGGTGCCTTGAGATTTTATGCACTTTTGAAAGGTGCCCTGACTAAAAAAAGTTTGAGAAAGGCTGTCTTACATGACTGACTGCAGAGTGTGTGTGTGTGTGTGTGTGTGTGTGTGTGTGTGTGTGTGTGTGTGTGTGTGTGTGTGTGTGTGTGTGTGTGTGTCTTACATGGTCTCGTCACATGACTGACTGCAGTCCTGAACAGCCGCTTCTGCCACAGACAGTTCAATCATGCTGGACGACACTGACAACACAGACAGAACATCTTCATAACAAACATAATCAAAACAATAACAAACAATCATCATCATCATCATCATCATCATCACATACGAGGCTGCTTCTCAACAGCATCTAAGATTCTCTCCAGAACTTCCTCCAGATCCGCTTCACTGACGGACTCCAGAACCTGCAGCAGAAACCGGCTGGACTCCCTGCGAGGAAAACACGCATCATCACAGCACAATAATCATCATCACTGCACAATAATCCGCGAATAAACCAATGTTGATGAACTGAGTCTAACTTACGGTCGCAGGATTAATCCGCGCATTTTAAATCCCGCGCTCACTTTCAGCTTCACTCTGCGCGCGTCCATCTTCATCTGCCGCTCCCGCGCAACTGGCGCTTCCGTAAACATCGAACTTCAAAATAAAAGCCGTGTTTAGTTCTTCTTCTATTAGAGTTTTTTGGCGGTTGGCACACAATGAAATGGTGCATTACTGCCACCAACTGGTATGGAGTGTGGAACTAAATGACTATTACTTACTTTTATATAAAAAAAAAATATATATATATATATATATATATATATATATATATATATATATATAAATTTTCTGAAACATATTAATTATTCTAAAATAATGAAAAACAATTCCATAACACTTTTCTTTAGAATTTTTCCTAAGAATTTCTACTAAATCAAACCGTACTCTTTCCTTTTTCAAATTTTGGATCATTTCCCTCCTCTTTCCCTCATATTTTTTACAGTGTATCATGACGTGTTCTATTGTCTCTTGTTGTTCACAATATTCACATCTGCCAGTGTTATGTTTACCTATTTTAAATAAAGTGCTGTTTAGTCCTGTATGTCCAAATCTAAGTCTAGATATAATTATCTCATCTCTTCTCTTCCTTCCTGTACATCTCATTTCCCCCACTTTCCTCTGAATTTTGTAAAACCATCGTCATTTTCTCTCTTCTTCCCATTGCTTTTGCCACCTTTTCTTCAAACTCTGTTTAATAATGCTCTTCATTTCCATCTTACTGATACTAACTTCTAAATCGATGTCTTCTTTTTTTGTGGCCTCCTTTGCATCCTTATCTGCCTTTTCGTTTCCTTTAATTCCAATATGTGCTGGTACCCGCACATATATAACTGTAATACCCATCATTTTAATTCTATATAATGCTTGATGAATTTCTATCAATATATCAGCTCTACTATCTGAATGATTGCTCTGTAAACTGACTAATGATGATGCAGAATCTGAACAAATAATAGTTCTCATTGGTCTAACTTCCTCTATCCACTGTACTGCTAACAGAATTGCTAACATTTCTCCTGTGTATACTGATACATTATCACTTATCCTCTTCGCTGTTGAAATATGACCGTGTTTAGTTCTTCAGCTACAGCTACATTTCTAATCCTGTCAAAATAAAAGCCGTGTTTAGTTCCTCAGCTACAGTTACATTTCTAATCCTGTCAAAATAAAACCCGTGTTTAGTTCCTCAGCTACAGTTAAATTCCTCTTTGTTAACAGTTGTTTTTTTTTGCATTAGTTTTGTTTCAGATAAGAACCTTTGTTTGTAAAAGAATTGATGATGATGACTGACAGAAGCACTCTTTCACACGCGCACGCGCGCCGCTGTTGTTGTTATGCGCGTGACACGAGCTGCCAGATCCAGTCCCTCGGTTACTGTACTAATATCAGCACTATTAATAATCGCGATGAGTGAAACAGTGGCTCGAGAGAGAAGCGGACACACCGCGGCGGCTGACGGACAGTATTTATATGTCTGGGGTGGTTATGTGGTAATAATAATAATAATAATAATAATAGTCTTGAATATTTCACATATTCCTAGCATTTATCAGTTCATGTTTACTAACACTTTCACTGCACAAATAAAAAAAAATTGTTTTTTCTGATGATTGATTCTTCAGTCGGTGGCAGAACATGAAGTTTTTCTTCCAAATGACGAGCTTTGGTTGTATGACTTAGAAACTGGGTTATGGTAAGAATGATTTATGACTGTCAATAAGCAGATGTTTGTGTGCTGTGTGCCCGTGTGCGTGCGCGCGCACATGCTGCCTCTGTTGTTGGTATGTTTTAGTTGAGATTAAGTGAGTTTTCTCTTCTTCTGAAGGGTTAGGCATGTTTTAGTTGAGATTAAGTGAGTTTTCTCTTCTTCTGAAGGGTTAGGCATGTTTTAGTTGAGATTAAGTGAGTTTTCTCTTCTTCTGAAGGGTTAGGCATGTTGAGATGAAGTGAGTTCTCTCTTCTTCTGAAGGGTTAGGCATGTTTTAGTTGAGATTAAGTGAGTTTTCTCTTCTTCTGAAGGGTTAGGCATGTTGAGATTAAGTGAGTTGAGTTCTCTCTTCTTCTGAAGGGTTAGGCATGTTGAGATTAAGTGAGTTTTCTCTTCTTCTGAAGGGTTAGGCTTGTTGAGATTAAGTGAGTTTTCTCTTCTTCTGAAGGGTTAGGCATGTTTTAGTTGAGATTAAGTGAGTTTTCTCTTCTTCTGAAGGGTTAGGCATCTTTTAGTTGAGATTAAGTGAGTTTTCTCTTCTTCTGAAGGGTTAGGCTTGTTGAGATTAAGTGAGTTTTCTCTTCTTCTGAAGGGTTAGGCATGTTTTAGTTGAGATTAAGTGAGTTTTCTCTTCTTCTGAAGGGTTAGGCATCTTTTAGTTGAGATTAAGTGAGTTTTCTCTTCTTCTGAAGGGTTAGGCATTTTGAGATGAAGTGAGTTCTCTCTTCTTCTGAAGGGTTAGGCATGTTTTAGTTGAGATTAAGTGAGTTTTCTCTTCTTCTGAAGGGTTAGGCATGTTTTAGCTGAGATTAAGTGAGTTTTCTCTTCTTCTGAAGGGTTAGGCATGTTGAGATTAAGTGAGTTGAGTTCTCTCTTCTTCTGAAGGGTTAGGCATGTTGAGATTAAGTGAGTTCTCTTACGAGAGTATCTCTCGTACTGCGTAATATCTTACGCTATGGGGAATACTCTTTTCCTCGAGATATTGAAGCCAAAAATTATCCTTAATTTTAAATATGCAAAACGCTTTTGCAGCAGCAAGCAGACAAGGGCGAGACAGCTCGCGCGCCCATTGGCTGCCTTGCTGGAAAAGCTGCAGCCTATCGAGTGAGGCACTGCGTGACGTAATGACGAATGGGGGCGCTTCGCGCCCATTTCGTCATGTCCCGCCAGTAAAGGCGTGGTCTCGCCCTATAATACCCTCGATAGCTGTATTTCCTCTGATTTTTCTACTCTTCACGCGAAGCTCACGCATCGCTGGATCCAGAGTGAGAAGCCGCGCCGTTGACTTGTAGCCTTATCAGCGGGACGTGCCATCTTCTGAAGTCGCTGGCCCAGCCGCCTTCAACCGCCGTACCTGCTGCGCTTTCCGGCGTACTATATCCTTTACTCTGCTAAGTGTGTGTGTTTGTTTACGTGACGCAACACCCATTTCTACTGTTCTAAAAGAGCTGCGTCTTTTTAAAGATGCCTTCCTGTGGTTCTTGCCGAGCCCCACTCAGCGACTAGGACCGCCACGTCATCTGCGTGTCCTGCCTGGGTGAGGATCACGCGTCCACCGCGCTCGCTGACGGCGGATGCCATCATTGTGAACGCTTGCCTATGGTGACTCTGCGGACTTGCCTAGCTTCGTTCTCCGAGCCCGCATCCCAGCCCGCCGTGATGCCGCGCCGCAAGAAGCGCCGCGCCCAGCGCGCGCCCGAGCTATTTCCAGCCCGCCAAAGCTCGCCGGTTCGCCCGCCAGCTTCGCTCGAGTCGCTCCCAGACGGACAGCGGCCGCCGTCTGCCGCCGCGTCCGCACTTGAGCTCGACGAACTTACCGGAGACGGCATTGAAACTGAGCCGATGCGTCCGCTCTCTCAAGCCATGGATTACATCGGCCTCGACTGAAAGGCGCTCGCGCAACTAACGCCCAATAGGCTGGACGGACGCTTTCTCGGGAAAGACGAAGCTCCGTCACAGTCGAGACCCGCGCCTTTCCCCCCCTGAATGGTGAGATACATTTGTGGCTAACGCTATCCGAGATGACGGAAGCTGAGCGCTCCGTGTTCCTCGACGTTCTCGCTCTGCTGGACGCCGCCCCCCTCAGCGCGGGCCCCGGCCGAGGATTGAGATAAAGCCCGAGGTCTCAAGGCCTTCCTAGTCTCTCTAGGAAAGCGACGGTGTTCAGTTCCCGCTGCGGCCGGATTTCCACCAAAACTTCTCGCTCGTTCAGTTCCAAGCAATGTGACTGTTCCAGTGTATTTCGCAGTGAGCAAGCTGGTTCCACAGCCCGCTTGCCTGCGCACAAAGGCCATTGTTTCGGCTAACTAGCAGCGCCGCCAGGCCCGAGATCAAACACCGCGCTCTCGCTCTGCTGGACGCCGCCCCCCTCAGCGCGGGCCCCGGCCGAGGATTGAGGTAAAGCCCGAGGTCTCAAGGCCTTCCTAGTCTCTCTAGGAAAGTGACGGTGTTCAGATCCCGCTGCGGCCGGATTTCCACCAAAACTTCTCGCTCGTTCAGTTCCATGCGTTGTGACTGTCCCAGTGTATTTCGCAGTGAAGCAGCCGGTGTCTCAGCCCGCTTGCCTGCGCACAAAAGCCGTTTCTATGGCTACCCAGATAAATCCAATAAAGAGTGCATTTTCTGGTGTTCCGGCCACGGCCGATGGTGTTACGAGTGTTGTAAGAATGCCCACGTCCCAGTGCCCATTCCCACACCCAGACACAGCCCGCCACGGTGCAGGGCTAGCACAAATAAAACCAACTCATGTTGGTTGTGCAGAAAATGTAGTGAACGCGCCCATACAATGCCCGCTTACACTACACGATGCGTGTCCCTTGGTTTCTGTAAAAACGAAACTAACACACATTTAGTCGGCGCGAGCCGACAGTGTTCTCAGTGCAGTAAATGTGCCCGCTGTTCCGCATTTCCTCACTGACACGCCGAATCCCACGGGATTCACCCCCGCTCGCTTTCTATGCACAACCCGTCACAGAGAAGCTGAGCGCGGCCAGGCTGCCCGCTGTGATTAGCGCGCACCTCGCACGCTGTGAACACAGCGTTGATTCAGTCGGCGCGAGCCGAGTGTTCTCCATGCAGAAAATGTGCCCGCTGTCTCGCGCCCGCATTTCTCACAGACACTCCGAATCTCACGGGATTCGCCCCCGCTCGTCTTCTCTGCACAACCCGTCACAGAGAGGCTGAGCGCGGCCAGGCTGCCGGCTGTGATCAGCGCGCGCCTCGCACGCTGTAAACACAGCAGTGATTTAGTCGCGCGAGCTGACAGTATTCTCAGTGTAGTAAATGTGCCGCATTTAGTAAATGTGCCCACATTCCCTCACACGCGCCGAATCCCACAGGATTCGCCCCGCTCGCTTTCTCTGCGCGTCCCGCCATAGAGAAGCTGAGCGCGGCCAGGCTGCCCGCTGTGATCAGCGCGCCCCCCGCCTCGAACGCTGTAAACACGGTGCTGTGTTCCCAGTACACAGGGGCTCTCGAGCCGCCGTCCTGCCGCGGCCAGAGCCCAGATTTCATTCTACCCCTAGCTATTCACGCAGATGCGTGGTCAAGGCTTCCCGGGGTATCAGAATGGGTGTTGAACACTATAACGAGAGGCTGTTCGCTACAGTTCGCTCAACGCCCCCGCCGTTATACGGCGCGAGTCGAAACTACGGTGTATAGCGAAGTGTTTCATCTACTTCGAGCCGAGATAGCGAAACTACTGAGAAAAGGGGCTATAGAACTTCTATCTCAGGGCGAAGGGGGCTTATACAGCAGATATTTTCTGGTACCGAAAAAAGATGGTGGGCTCAGACCCATTCTAGATCTGCGACTGCTGAACAGAACGCTCGGGAAGCGCCAGTTCAGAATGCTTACGACCAGGAAAATCCTCGCGCAAGTGCGCCAAGGAGACTGGTTCATGTCAATAGATCTGAAAGACGCCTATTTTCAAATACAAATAGCGTCCCATCACAGGCGATTCTTGAGATTCGCCTTCGAGGGCCAGGCATATCAATACACAGTCCTGCCGTTCGGCCTGTCCATAGCACCCCGTACGTTCACGTAGTGCATGGACGCGGCCCTCGCCCCCCTGAGACTTCGGGGCATGCGAGTTTTGAACTACTTGGACGATTGGCTGATTCTAGCTCGTTCACGAACGGAGCTCATAGAACACAGGGCCGCATTACTCGAGCACCTCGAGGAGCTGGGCCTTACAGTCAATTGGGGGAAAAGCTCACTGCTCCCCAGTCGGAGAATTTCCTTTCTGGGAACAGTGTTAGACTCGCTATCCATGACAGCACGCCTGTCACCGGAGCGCGGATTGAATATTCAGCACGTCGCGAGATCCTTCCGCCACGGCTCTATAGTCCCGCTCAGAAGGTTTCAGAAAATGCTGGGTCTGATGGCCTCAGCAGCCTCCGTACTCCAGTTGGGCCTGCTCCGCATGCGCCCACTGCAGCTATGGCTAAAAGCACGAGTTCCCCCAGGGCGTGGACCGCGGGTCTATTTCGCCTCAGGGTCGACCTTCAGTGCGTTTCAGCTCTGAAACCGTGGAAAGTGACCGACTGGTATCAGTCAGGTGTGAGTCTGGGGATCGCCTCGGGTGTGAAGGTGGTGTCTACGGACGCCTCCACATCGGGGCGGGGAGCGCTGCTCGAGGGCAGACCGCTAGCTGGCCTATGGTCAGTACGGGAGAAGCTCCTTCACATAAACTGCTTGGAATTAATAGCAGTCGACAAAGCGCTAAGGCGCTTCTGTCCCCAGATAATAGGCCACCACGTATTGGTCCGGTCGGACAACATGTCAGTGGTGGCGTACATAAATCGCCAGGGCGGCGTCAGGTCCCGAAACCTTTACAGGCTGACGGAACGCCTCCTGGTCTGGGCTCAGCACAACCTGCTCTCGCTGAGAGCGGCGCATGTGCCTGGTCACCTAAATGTGGGGCCAGACAGGCTGTCCAGAAACAACGTCCCAGCAGGAGAATGGTCTCTGCACCCGCAGACGATCCAGCTGCTGTGGGAAACGTTTGGCAAAGCGCAGGTGGACCTGTTCGCGTCCCAAGAAAACGCTCACTGCCCGAGATTCTTCTCGAAAAGCCGGGACGCGCTGGCCCATGTTTGGCCCCGCCGCCCCCCCTATATGCTTTTCCCCCTGTCTCACTCCTGCCTCAGGTGTTGGAGCGAATCAGGTGGGAGGGATGCCCAGTGCTACTCATAGCTCCGCTCTGGACAAACCAGTCGTGGTTCCCTGTCCTGATGCAGCTGACCAGCGCTGCCCCATGGCCTTTACCGTTGAGGAGAGACCTCCTCTCTCAGGCGGGAGGCTCGATTTGGCATCCTCGCCCGGATTTGTGGTCCCTGCACGCATGGGCCATCAACGGGTACCCGCTGACCTCCCAGAGGGAGTGTTAAACACGATCGCGTAGGCTAGAGCCCCGTCTACCAGACGGCTCTACACCTCGAAGTGGTCTGTGTTCTCTGCGTTGGTGTCAAGCGTAGAGCTTTTCACCTGTAGACTGCGGGGTTACGGAAGTGCTTTCCCTCCTTCGGGAGCTACTGGATAAGGGCAGGACCCCTTCCACGCTCAAAGTATACGTGGCGGCCATAGCAACGTTTGTAAAACCGGTGTCTGGCCAGTCACTAGGAAAGAACGACTTAGTCGTGCGTTTCCTTAGAGGAGCTCGGAGGCTAAACCCTCCCAGGCCCCCTTCAGTTCCGACATGGGACCTTTCCACGGTCTTGGAGGCCATGAAAGGTGCCCCATTCGAGCCAATCCAGTCGTCAGACATCAAACACTTGTCTTTCACTGACTTATCGCAAAATCAACTCTGTGAATCCATCTTCTTTTTCTGCATCAATAAGGGATTCTACCTTGTCTGAAAGTCTACTATCTATCTGTCCATCAGAGATCTGCTGTATATACAACAATGCTATGTCTCAAATACTTGATATGCATGCTCCTGTTAAAACTAGATTGGTTCCATCTACTCGTGCTTCACCCTGGTTCACTCCTGAATTACGAACGATAAAAACTGAGGGTCGCCGCCTAGAAAGACTATACAGGAGAACTGGACTTATCGTGCACTCTTTGGCTTTCAAAGAACACTTGCTTAAGTACCGTACAGCCCTTAATAATGCAAGATCTTCTTATTTCACCTCTACCATTAGAAATTCCAAATGCAGGCCCAGATCACTATTTGCAATGATTAACAAACTCACAAATCCACCACAACATGTTATTTCGGGCTCTGTGAGGCTTGTAAATAGCTTTTCTCAATTTTTCTCTGATAAATTGAGGTCAATCACTGCATCCATTACAAAAAACACTCCTCATAAAAGTGACTCAAACGTTCATTTAAGGTTAGCTGGTTCCGCTCACTTGACAAACTCCCTTTCTGCTTTCACTCTGACTACTCCTGCTGCCATAAGTGATCTAATTGTGAAATCAAATTCCACATCCTGCCGACTTGATCCTATACCTACTGTTTTGCTGAAGTTGTGTGTGCCCGAGGTTGCTCCCTTCATAACACATATGGTAAACTGTAGTTTAGCGTCTGGCGTTGTTCCACCCGAATTAAAAATGGCTGCGGTGACCCCGATTCTTAAAAAACCAGGCCTTGACCACCTAAATATGGATAACTACCGACCTATATCCAATTTAACATTCATGAGCAAAGTCCTTGAAAGGGTTGTTGCTTCACATTTACGAACACATTTGGATGCTAATGGTCTTTTTGAACCTTTTCAATCTGGATTTCGCCCATCACACAGCACTGAAACTGCCCTTCTTCGGGTGGTCGACGATATTCTTTTGTCCATGGATTCAGGGCTGATAAACATTTTGATGCTCCTTGATTTAAGCGCTGCTTTTGATACAGTTTGCCATGAAATATTGATCTCTAGGCTTTCTGATATTGGCATCACTGGCTCTGCCCTCTCCTGGCTCATTTCATACATCAGTGACAGAAAGTATTATATCACTATACAAGGGTTTAGATCTGCCACTGCCTCACTTACACACGGTGTTCCTCAGGGTTCGGTCCTTGGTCCACTATTATTCATCATATACATCTATCCACTCGGTGACATCATACGCAGGCATGGACTTCAATTCCATTGCTATGCTGACGATATTCAAATATATCTCACCACCAGCTCTGATAGGCCATCTCTACCTGACTCACTCACTGCATGTATCAGGGACATCAAGCATTGGATGTCACTGAATTTCCTCAAGCTAAATGATAAGAAAACCGAGATATTAGTCATTGGCTCTGCTGCCTCAGTCAAAAGGATGGGCCAGTCCTTTGATATTGATGGAATTCACATTAAGCCCTCGTCATCGATTCGTAACCTTGGTGTCTTATTTGATCAAACTCTATCCTTTGGCTCTCATATTTCTTCTCTTGTTAAAAACTCTTTTTTTCATCTTCGCAATATTGCTCGCTTACGATCTTCTCTTACCTTAGCAGATGCTGAAACCTTAATTCATGCATTAATCACATCACGCCTGGACTATTGCAATGCCCTATTTCTGGGTCTTCCCAAAAAAGGTATTGCAAGATTACAGTATGTTCAAAACTCTGCAGCAAGAGTCCTCACCGCTACTAGGCGTTCTGCGCACATTACTCCTCTGCTTCACGAACTTCACTGGCTACCTGTGGCATCACGTATCCACTTTAAGGTATTGCTTCTTACGTTCAAGGCACTAAATGGTCTTGCTCCACAATATTTGTCTGACCTACTCCACCCTTACCGTCCTACACGGTCTCTCAGATCAGCTGAACTTGGTTTACTGTCCGTCCCTCGTTTCCGGTTGTCTACTGTAGGAGGAAGGTCTTTCAGTGCTAATGCTCCTCAATTATGGAATTCGCTACCTCTTACATACGCAATACCTCTTCTGTGGTTACTTTCAAGACCCAGTTAAAAACATATCTTTTTAACATGCATTTTGGATAATGTGATTATATGTATCCTATTTGACTGTAATATATGGGTGTTTAAATGTATTGCATGTACAATGTAAAGCGACCTTGAGCATTTGGAAAGGCGCTATATAAATAAAACTTCTTCTTCTTCTTCTTCTTCTTCTTCAAGACAGCGTTTCTTATGGCTCTCGCTTCAGTGAAGCGCGTAGGGGACTTGCAAGCGCTCTCAGTGAGCGCATCATGCATGGAGTTTGGACCTAATGACTCAAAGGTCATACTCAAACCAAAGCACGGCTACGTGCCAAAATCCCTCAACACACCGTTCAGGGCACAGGTGATTTCCCTGTCTGCCCTTCCGGTTCTCAATGAGGAGAAGGACGCGAGTCTCCTTTGCCCTGTCAGGGCACTAAGGGCTTATGTGTCCCGCTCGTCTGGTTTCAGACAGACTGAGCAGCTTTTCGTTTCGTTTGGCGGCCGTGCTAAGGGACTTGCTGCTTCGAAACAGAGCCTATCCAGATGGATAGTCGGTGCCATGGCGCTGGCTTACACTTCTAAGGGCCTACAGTGCCCTTTGGGTGTTAGAGCGCACTCCACAAGAGGCATGGCCTCCTCGTGGGCATAGTCTAGCGGGGTTACCCTGCAAGATATTTGTATGGCCGCGGGCTGGGCCTCGCCGTCTACATTTATAAAATACTATAACCTGGAGGTTCCCGCCTTGCAAGCTAAGCTTTTGGCGGTATAAAGTTCAGTGCTATCTGCCCGCTGTGCGGCTCAGATACTGAGTTTGACCTGCGTATTGCTCACTGACCGGTACAGCAGCTCATTAAATTGTCGACACACTTGTGGCCACCCAGTTCAGGCTGAATGTTCACCCTGACGGTATGGTCTATTTGTCACATGATCAGCTCCTTCGGATGCTATTTACAGGGAATGATGCTTCTAGCCTCTCTTCCCTCACTCTCTGTGAGTTTATGGTGATTATGCACTATATGCGCCCCGGGCTTCGGCCCCTGGGACTTTGGTGTTGGATCCCTACCAGCACGGCGTGTTGCATGGTGTTCCCCATAGCGTAAGATATTACGCAGTACGAGAGATACTCTCGTAAGAGAACGTACTCGGTTACTAACGTAACCTCGGTTCTCTCTAGAGAGGGAACGAGTACTGCGTATCTTGCCGTGCTTGGAATACGCTCTGGTTCGCTTCGGCGTTGAAAAATCAGAGGAAATACAGCTATCGAGGGTATTATAGGGCGAGACCACGCCTTTACTGGCGGGACATGACGAAATGGGGGCGAAGCGCCCCCATTCGTCATTACGTCACGCAGTGCCTCACTCGATAGGCTGCAGCTTTTCCAGCAAGGCAGCCAATGGGCGCGCGAGCTGTCTCGCCCTTGTCTGCTTGCTGCTGCAAAAGCGTTTTGCATATTTAAAATTAAGGATAATTTTTGGCTTCAATATCTCGAGGAAAAGAGTATTCCCCATAGCGTAAGATATTACGCAGTACTCGTTCCCTCTCTAGAGAGAACCGAGGTTACGTTAGTAACCGAGTACGTTTTCTCTTCTTCTGAAGGGTTAGGCTTGTTGAGATTAAGTGAGTTTTCTCTTCTTCTGAAGGATTATGCATGTTTTAGTTGAGATTAAGTGAGTTTTCTCTTCTTCTAAAGGGTTAGGCATGTTTTAGTTGAGATTAAGTGAGTTTTCTTTTCTTCTGAAGGGTTAGGCATGTTTTAGTTGAGATTAAGTGGGTTTTCTCTTCTTCTAAAGGGTTAGGCATGTTTTAGTTGAGATTAAGTGAGTTTTCTCTTCTGAAGGGTTAGGCATGTTTTAGTTGAGATTAAGTGAGTTCTCTCTTCTTCTGAAGGATTAGGCATGTTTTAGTTGAGATTAAGTGAGTTCTCTCTTCTTCTGAAGGGTTAGGCATGTTTTAGTTGAGATTAAGTGAGTTTTCTCTTCTCCTGAATGGTTAGGCATGTTGAGATTGAGTTTTCTCTTCTTCTGAAGGGTTAGGCATGTTTTAGTTGAGATTAAGTGAGTTCTCTCTTCTTCTGAAGGGTTAGGCATGTTTTAGTTGAGATTACGTGAGTTTTCTCTTCTTCTGAAGGGTTAGGCATGTTGAGATTAAGTGAGTTTTCTCTTCTTCTGAAGGGTTAGGCATGTTTTAGTTGAGATTAAGTGAGTTTTCTCTTCTTCTGAAGGGTTAGGCATGTTGAGATTAAGTGAGTTTTCTCTTCTTCTGAAGGGTTAGGCATGTTGAGATTAAGTGAGTTCTCTCTTCTTCTGAAGGGTTAGGCATGTTTTAGTTGAGATTAAGTGAGTTCTCTCTTCTTCCGAAGGGTTAGGCATGTTGAGATTAAGTGAGTTTTCTCTTCTTCTGAAGGGTTAGGCATGTTTTAGTTGAGATTAAGTGAGTTCTCTCTTCTTCTGAAGGGTTAGGCATGTTTTAGTTGAGATTAAGTGAGTTTCTCTCTTCTTCTGAAGGGTTAGGCATGTTTTAGTTGAGATTAAGTGAGTTCTCTCTTCTTCTGAAGGGTTAGGCATGTTTTAGTTGAGATTAAGTGAGTTTTCTCTTCTTCTGAAGGGTTAGGCATGTTTTAGTTGAGATTAAGTGAGTTCTCTCTTCTTCTGAAGGGTTAGGCATGTTTTAGTTGAGATTAAGTGAGTTTTCTCTTCTTCTGAAGGGTTAGGCATGTTTTAGTTGAGATTAAGTTAGTTCTCTCTTCTTCTGAAGGGTTAGGCATGTTTTAGTTGAGATTAAGTGAGTTTTCTCTTCTTCTGAAGGGTTAGGCATGTTTTAGTTGAGATTAAGTGAGTTTTCTTCTTCTTCTGAAGGGTTAGGCATGTTTTAGTTGAGATTAAGTGAGTTTTCTCTTCTTCTGAAGGGTTAGGCATGTTTTAGTTGAGATTAAGTGAGTTCTCTCTTCTTCTGAAGGGTTAGGCATGTTTTAGTTGAGATTAAGTGAGTTTTCTCTTCTTCTGAAGGGTTAGGCATGTTTTAGTTGAGATTAAGTGAGTTTTCTCTTCTTCTGAAGGGTTAGGCATGTTTTAGTTGAGATTAAGTGAGTTCTCTCTTCTTCTGAAGGGTTAGGCATGTTTTAGTTGAGATTAAGTGAGTTCTCTCTACTTCTGAAGGGTTAGGCATGTTGAGATTAAGTGAGTTTTCTCTTCTTCTGAAGGGTTAGGCATGTTTTAGTTGAGATTAAGTGAGTTTTCTCTTCTTCTGAAGGGTTAGGCATGTTGAGATTAAGTGAGTTTTCTCTTCTTCTGAAGGGTTAGGCATGTTTTAGTTGAGATTAAGTGAGTTCTCTCTTCTTCTGAAGGGTTAGGCATGTTTTAGTTGAGATTAAGTGAGTTTTCTCTTCTTCTGAAGGGTTAGGCATGTTTTAGTTGAGATTAAGTGAGTTCTCTCTTCTTCTGAAGGGTTAGGCATGTTTTAGTTGAGATTAAGTGAGTTCTCTCCCTCTTCTGAAGGGTTAGGCGTGGCATGGCTGGGACGGTTCCCCCGTCTCTCTCCGGGACCTGTGGCTGTATTGTGAATGGACTCCTGTATATATTCGGAGGCTGCTGTGATGATGGACAGACTAATAAAGTACAGCTTTATTCATTACCAAGTCTGTTCTTTTGCATCAGTAAAGGCCAGTAAGTTGTGAATGTCTTATTTCAGCTGTACTCAGTCGATCTCCACGACGGGACGTTCAGCTGGAAGAGGCTCGAGCCTCAGGCCGGGTCTGCACCGTCACCTCGAGACAAGCTGTCCTGCTGGGTTCATAAAGGAAGGTCAGCGAAACTCATCCACTACAATATATTGATATAGTCATATTTGTACTGAGTTCTGATCTGCTGACAGAATGATCTACTTCGGTGGATATGGCCACAAGCTGCGGAGTGAAGTTAGGGACCCGAAGAGCTTCGCTGTGGATGAAGCATCATGGGTAGTTTTTGCTTGATATGAAACTGCTCACAGATGAAGAGTGATTTAAAGCAGATCCACATCAGTGTCCGCTTTCTCCCGCCAGACCGAGGACATTTTCTGGGGATGGAACAATGAAACGCACCAGTTTGATCCGGACAGAAGCAGATGGACTGAACCACAGACCTTTGTAAGTCATTCAAACATCATTTAGCATTATGAATCAATGATTTAAATATTCATGTTAGACACAGATGAGTGTGTGAATGTTAGACACAGATGAGTGTGTGTGTGTGTGTGTGTGTGTGTGTGTGTGTGTGTGTGTTGTTCGACAGGGTCGCGCTCCTGCACCGCGAGCCGCTCACGCTAGTGCTACGATCGGCAGTAAAGGTTTCATATGTGGAGGGAGAATAAAGGTGAGTTACTGTTGTGTTTTATAGAGAAACATCACTCACTGTTACAGCAGCGGCGTCTCTGAACGACACACACACACACACACACACACACACACACACACACACACACACACACACACAAACACACACACACACACACACACACACACACACCTGCCTTTACTAATCTCTCGAGAACTACTGTCGTGTGCAGTTCTGTAAGCATGCGTGTGTTTGTCTGTTTTCTGCACAGGAATCTCGAACATGTGATGTGTTTTGTCTGGATTTGAATTCATGGACATGGTCAGAAATGTAAGACATCTTTCAGAACAGTTACACACTATGTGAGAGTGTGTGTGCGTGCATGTGTGAGAGGGCATGTTTAGCTATACTTGTAAAAATTGATTAATAAACATAATAAAATGTTTGTTTGAAAATGTAAAAATGCAGAAAGTGTTGTGTGAAGGGTAGGTTTATCGGGTCGGGTTAGTGTGTGTGGTGTGTGTGTGTTGTGTGTTGTACCTGAAGGCACATCTGTGTGTGTTTGTTCTGCCGTGTCTCTCAGCGCGAGAGTGTGTGTGTGTGTGTGTGTGTGTGTGTGTGTGTGTGTGTGTGTGTGTGTGTGTGTGTGTGTGTGTGTGTTCTACCGGCCTTCAGCGTCTCCTGCAGCGTCTCTCCCTCGGGTCGCTCATGGCACACACTCACACCAGTGTCAGACTCCTCACTCTTTCTGTTCGGCGGACTCAGTGAAGACTGCAGACCCATGAGTGAGTATCAGTGCAAACACACACACACACAGACACACACACACACCAAACTAACACAACTAGAAAGCGTCCTCGTTCTCTCCAGGCGACGGCTGGCTGCTGGATCTGGAGACTCGAGGATGGACGAGGAAGGAGCATCGGCACGAGGACAAACCCCGGTTCGTGAAAGATGATCGTGTTTAAAGAATCTCGATTTCTACGGTTTCTATATAATCTGCTTTCCTCAGGCTTTGGCACAGCGCTTGTCCCGCAAGAGACTCGGATGTGATTGTGTTCGGAGGAAGTCATGATTATATTCTTCTGGTGGACAAAGTAAGTCTCGTGCTTCTCGACACACAGATGAATCCAGAAAACATGATGAAGGTGTGTGTGAGAACGTGTGTTTTTCAGGGCCACTGCAACGACGCGCTGGTGTTCCAGACTCAGCCGTACCCGCTGATCCGGTACGATCCCCATCACGCACACATCACGGAGAACACACACACACACATCACGGAGAACACACACACACACATCACGGAGAACACACACACACATCACGGAGAACACACACACACACACACATCACGGAGAAACACACACACACACATCACGGAGTACACACACACACACATCACGGAGAACACACACACACACACATCACGGAGAACACACACACACACATCACGGAGAACACACACACACACATCACGGAGAACACACACACACCACACACACACACATCACGGAGAACACACACACACACATCACGGAGAACACACACTCACACATCACGGAGAAACACACACACACACATCACGGAGAACACACACACACACACACACACACACACAAACACGGAGAACACACACACACATCACGGAGAACACACACACACACACATCACGGAGAACACACACACACACACACACATCACATCCGGAAACACACACACAACACAACCACACAATCACGGAGAACACACACACAACACACACACACACACAACACACCACAAACACACCACTCACACCACGAGAAAACACACACACACCACACACACAACTCACATCACGGAGACACACACACACATCAGAAACACACACAACATCACGAGAACACAACACACACCATCACGGGAACACACACAGCACAACACACAAGACCCACCACACACACCCACACCACACCACAAAAAACACACACCCAATGGAGACACACAACACATCACACACCACACACACACCCACAACCACAACACACCCACTCAAAACACCAAAACACACACACACACACAGAGAAACCACACACACACACCAACACACCACATACGACCACACCACACCACACAGCACACACACACAGGGACACACACACACACACACCACACAACACACAACCACACACACCACCCGGAACACACCACAACCACACTCGCCACACACCACCACACACAACACACACACCACATAACAAACCAAACACACACAACACGGAGAACAACCACACACACACCACATCCGGAGAACACACACACACCACGCAAACCACTAAAACGACCACACACAACACACCACACACACACAACAACCCACACACGAACCACACACACACACACCACTCATCAAACACACAACAACACACATCAACCAACACACCACCAACACATACGAGACACAACACACAAGGGACCACACAACCACGAACAACACAACAACAATCCAACCACACACATCACGAGAAACACACACAACACCAACACACAAACACACACAACACACTCACACAACCACACAATCAACACCACACAACCACACACACTCACAAACACACCACAACACACACTC
>CM070832.1:142500-180000 GCA_036326025.1 Chrosomus eos
CACTTTCAACTGGTCCAGGCTGGTTATTAATGTGTCTCTAGAAAGAGAAAACCATTCAAATTAGTGCACACAGTTAAATTAGTACAATTTCTTTTACAAATAAGAAGATATAGAACTGAATAAAGCGGCGCGCTCACGCAAAGCGCGCCTCGACGGCGGACGCGCGCTCTGTTGTGTAGCAGGTTTCCATGGTTACCGAGTCCTTCATTCATTACTACTGAGTTTTTCCGGTCGCTGTAGTTTGGAAAGATCCACAAGAGATTAATACAGCTTGTCGGTTACTTGAAGTTAACAATCTATAATGGATTTTGGCAGCAAACTCGAAGAGCTGAATTTGACCCGCGATGAAATGAATAGATTCGGTAAAGCGCTAAAAGACGAGAAGTTCTGCGAGTTACTGCGGGAATATGCGGCTGAGATCTCGGACCCGGAGAACCGAAGGAGATATGAAGAGGAGATCACTCAGATGGAGGAGGACAGGGGCGTTCACGTGCAGTTTATTCACCCTGAGGCGAATCACGTGCTCAAAACACGCAGCGCGCGCGGGAAATGCTTCGTCAACATCTGCTCTAATCCGCGCATCGACGAGCCGTCCTGTGAAGCAGCTCGAGACCGAGGCGGGGAACCGGGTCAGAACTGGCGCTTACCGTTCAGTCTGACACCGGGCCGAGCCGACCGAGACGCCGCTGGGAACAGCTGTGAGGTTTACGATGTCGTTTTCCATCCAGACGCGCTTCACTTGGCGGCAAAAAACGCGAGATTCATGAAACTCATCCACAGTACCGCTATCGAAGGCATCGAAGACTCTTTCCACATCAAGATCGACAGAGAGCAAATAAAGCAGCTGAAGATGAAGTATAAAGGTGTTGCACATCCAGCTGTGATCCGCAGGCCGATCCCCGGACACGACCAGAAGAACCGGAGCTCCGGTGAGGACATGCTGTCTTTTCCATATCCAGATGAAAATCAAACAGAACCAGAACCCGAAGCGAGCCAAAGTCCTCCTAATCCTGATGACACCAGATCCAAACAGCCCATCAAACCACATTACACCATAAATACCGATCATCGTGATTTGCAGATTACAGTGCTCCAGAGACTCGGCCCGGCCCGACCCAAGAGATCTGTCATCATCGATTGCCACTGCTGGATCAGCACTGGCACCTGAGGTGTGTGACGAGCGACGCTCGTCCGCAGGCTCCAGAACAGCGACCGCGGACCTTCCCTCGCCTATCCTGATGAAGAGAAAGAGATGCAAAGTTCAACAAAATAGAAGCATTGACAATCACTCTTCCCGTCGGCCAGCGAAAACCCCGAGTTACAGATGAGCTGGTAACGTCATCGAGGAAGCAGACCAGAACCCACAAGAAGTCCTGATCGGTTCGCACAGAAGAGTCTGACCGATCACACAGGGAGTCTTGATCCGATCACCGAGGATTCTTGACTAATCACACAGGTGGACCTTGATGCCATCACACAGGAGATCTGACCTAAGTCACACAGGAGCTCTGACCACACACAGGAAGCTCTTGATCTGAATCACACAGATTCTGATCCGATCATACAGGAGATCTTGACCGGATCATACAAAAGGAGGTTGACCGCCACACAGGAGGATCTAAGTCCGATCCACAGGAGAGTCTGACCAGAACACAAGAAGGAGGTCTTGATCCGGATCCACAGAAAGAGCTCTTGATCCAGATCACACAGGAGGAGTCTTGATCCGGATCACACAGAAGGAGCTCTTGATCCAGAATCACACAGGAGGAGCTGTTGATCCGATCACATAGGAGGAGCTTCTGACCTGATCACACAGGAGGAGCTCTTGATCCGATCACACAGGAGGAGCTCTTGATCAATCACACAGGAGGAGTCTTGATCCAATCAACAGGAGGAGTCTTGATCCGGATACACACAAAGGAGCTCTGATTGATCCGACACAACAGATGGAGTCACTGAGTCACACAGAGGAGTTTGAGCCTCAGTCACATAGAAGGAGGTCTTGATCCGGATCACACAGAAAGAGCTCTTGATCCAGATCACACAGGAGGAGCTCTTGATCCGGATCACACAGAAGGAGCTCTTGATCCAGATCACACAGGAGGAGCTGTTGATCCAGATCACATAGGAGGAGCTCTAGATCCGGATCACACAGGAGAGCTCTTGATCCAGATCACACAGGAGGAGCTCTTGATCCAGATCACACAGGAGGAGCTCTTGATCCAGATCACACAGGAGGAGCTCTTGATCCGGATCACACAAAAGGAGCTCTTGATCCGGATCACACAAAATCAGAGTGGAGTCAGCTGATGTGCGATAAAGGGTTTGAGCCTCAGTTCACAGATTTAACGACAGAACGACAGACACACGAGATGAGCAACAATCTAATCATCAACCCAACAGAGAACCGGACAGAACCGGATCGTTCTGTAGAAGACGAAACGAACATCAGTCGAGCAGTCGACTCTTCATCAGATACAGTATGTGACCAACTTTATAATACTCTCATACCAATGTATCAAATTCATTGGATTTCCAGTATGACTGATTTTTGCTCATGATATTACAGTAGATGTCAGTGATGTCGAGCTGATATTACAGTAGATGTTAGTGATGTTGAGCTGATATTACAGTAGATGTTAGTGATGTTGAGCTGATATTACAGTAGATGTTAGTGATGTTGAGCTGATATTACAGTAGATGTTAGTGATGTTGATCTGATATTACAGTAGATGTCAGTGATGTCGAGCTGATATTACAGTAGATGTCAGTGATGTCGAGCTGATATTACAGTAGATGTTAGTGATGTCGAGCTGATATTACAGTAGATGTTAGTGATGTCGAGCTGATATTACAGTAGATGTTAGTGATGTCGAGCTGATATTACAGTAGATGTCAGTGATGTCGAGCTGATATTACAGTAGATGTCAGTGATGTCGAGCTGATATTACAGTAGATGTTAGTGATGTTGATCTGATATTACAGTAGATGTTAGTGATGTCGAGCTGATATTACAGTAGATGTTAGTGATGTTGAGCTGATATTACAGTAGATGTCAGTGATGTTGATCTGATATTACAGTAGATGTTAGTGATGTCGAGCTGATATTACAGTAGATGTCAGTGATGTCGAGCTGATATTACAGTAGATGTCAGTGATGTCGAGCTGATATTACAGTAGATGTTAGTGATGTTGATCTGATATTACAGTAGATGTTAGTGATGTCGAGCTGATATTACAGTAGATGTTAGTGATGTTGAGCTGATATTACAGTAGATGTCAGTGATGTTGATCTGATATTACAGTAGATGTCAGTGATGTTGATCTGATATTACAGTAGATGTTAGTGATGTCGAGCTGATATTACAGTAGATGTTAGTGATGTCGAGCTGATATTACAGTAGATGAGCTGATATTACAGTAGATGTTAGTGATGTTGAGCTGATATTACAGTAGATGTTAGTGATGTTGAGCTGATATTACAGTAGATGTTAGTGATGTTGAGCTGATATTACAGTAGATGTTAGTGATGTCGAGCTGATATTACAGTAGATGTTAGTGATGTTGAGCTGATATTACAGTAGATGAGCTGATATTACAGTAGATGTTAGTGATGTTGAGCTGATATTACAGTAGATGTCAGTGATGTCGAGCTGATATTACAGTAGATGTTAGTGATGTTGAGCTGACATTACAGTAGATGTCAGTGATGTCGAGCTGATATTACAGTAGATGTCAGTGATGTTGAGCTGATATTACAGTAGATGTTAGTGATGTTGAGCTGATATTACAGTAGATGTTAGTGATGTTGATCTGATATTACAGTAGATGTTAGTGATGTTGAGCTGATATTACAGTAGATGTCAGTGATGTTGAGCTGATATTACAGTAGATGTCAGTGATGTCGAGCTGATATTACAGTAGATGTTATGTGATGTTGAGCTGATATTACAGTAGATGTCAGTGATGTCGAGCTGATATTACAGTAGATGTTAGTGATGTTGAGCTGATATTACAGTAGATGAGCTGATATTACAGTAGATGTTAGTGATGTTGAGCTGATATTACAGTAGATGTCAGTGATGTCGAGCTGATATTACAGTAGATGTTAGTGATGTTGAGCTGATATTACAGTAAATGTTAGTGATGTCGAGCTGATATTACAGTAGATGTCAGTGATGTCGAGCTGATATTACAGTAAATGTTAGTGATGTCGAGCTGATATTACAGTAGATGTCAGTGATGTCGAGCTGATATTACAGTAGATGAGCTGATATTACAGTAGATGAGCTGATATTACAGTAGATGAGCTGATATTACAGTAGATGAGCTGATATTACAGTAGATGTTAGTGATGTCGAGCTGATATTACAGTAGATGTTAGTGATGTCGAGCTGATATTACAGTAGATGTCAGTGATGTCGAGCTGATATTACAGTAGATGTTAGTGATGTCGAGCTGATATTACAGTAGATGTTAGTGATGTCGAGCTGATATTACAGTAGATGTTAGTGATGTCGAGCTGATATTACAGTAGATGTCAGTGATGTCGAGCTGATATTACAGTAGATGTCAGTGATTGGTACGAGGTGATATTAACAGTAGATGTCAGTGATGTCGAGCTGATATTACAGTAGATGTCAGTGATGTTGAGCTGATATTACAGTAGATGTTAGTGATGTTGAGCTGATATTACAGTAGATGAGCTGATATTACAGTAGATGTTAGTGATGTTGAGCTGATATTACAGTAGATGTCAGTGATGTCGAGCTGATATTACAGTAGATGTCAGTGATGTTGAGCTGATATTACAGTAGATGTTCTACTGTGTTTGTAGGGGTTTGTCAGGGAATCTCACCGTCTCCACGATGAAGAGGCAGAAAACACGTCACTTCTGACCGATAACACACTCATCCATCAGCAAACCAGCCGCTCAGTGACGGAGGATTCCAACTCTTCCCGGGAAGCTGAAGATCCAGAGACGAAGTGTTCTTCAGGAGACTGCGGGAGCGACGGGAATGCTGGGATAACGGTCGGAGGACCCAGTGCTGAGAGAGACTAGTCACATGACCTCGGCCGCCTTGCGTTTCAAGAACGCTCTGTGCTTTGATTTGGACTAAACGTCCAATTTATATTCTTGGATAGTCATTTAATTAGTTCAAATAAACTGTGAATAAAGTTTAGTGTTTAAATCTAGAGTAAATAGAAATATCTTTTTTGTAAATCACCAAAAATGCTCAAACTTAAAACAGAGATTGACCTTGAGGTTGGAAAAAGAATAGAAATAAAACTTGATTGAAATAAAAGAAAATTGCACACATATTGAAGAACTATAGTGTGAAATAATTTAAATCAAGTTTCTTTGTTATACTACATTTTATTAGTTTCACATAGCATTTGTTGTGTTGCAGGAATTCATAGTCTTTTCCACAAAAAGATAAAAGAATAAAGACAGAAACACAAGCGGGGTCATCTGAGGTCGCGCTGCACGCAGCCGTCCATGAACTTGCAGTAACACACCAGAGAGCAGAAGTGTTTCTGCACCGGGGCCTCGGTGCCGCCCATGTTGTCCACCAGAACCACTGTGTGCGACACCAGGTGCAGGTTCATGCCCACCGCCGTCTGGATGAAGGAGTTCACACACGCGCGCCCGCAGTCACACACCTTACAGAAGTCCAGCTCGTCACACACCTGGAAGGGGACGAGGTGAGGCCCGTGCGGGATCCTGAGCACAAGAACACACAAGCACACGTTAGCCTGATCCTGAAACACTCATTTTCATTTGAAAGTCACGTGTCTAGTATCTGTAAAACCGCATTTTTCCATCTTAAAAATATATCTAAATTACGTCATATGCTCTCACTGACAAATGCGGAACAATTAGTTCATGCGTTCATGACCTCAAGGCTAGATTATTGTAATGCTCTACTGGGTGGTTGCCCTGCACGCTTAATAAACAAACTACAGCTGGTCCAAAACGCAGCCGCTAGAGTTCTTACCAGAACCAGGAAGTATGACCATATTAGCCCGGTTCTGTCAACACTGCATTGGCTGCCTATTAAACATCGTATAAATTTTAAAATATTGCTGATTACTTACAAAGCACTAAATGGTTTAGCTCCCCAGTACTTGAGCGAGCTCTTAACGCATTATAGTCCTTCACGTCTATTGCAATCTCAAAATTCTGGCCAGTTGATAATACCTAGAATATCTAAATCGACTGCTGGCGGTAGATCCTTTTCCTATTTAGCAGAGGCGTAGGTTTGATTTTGAAATTGGTGGGGACGGCAGTGGCGTAGCCCTCCCGCTAGGGGGGTTTGGGGGCATGCTCCCCCGGAAGAAAATTTTGTACATTTTAAGGTTAAATGCATCAATCTGGTGCACAAAATTAAGAGCTTCAACCGGCTTCGACCCATGAACTGTGCACATTGAACAAAGAAAAAGCATTGACTTGTAGCCTACCTAAAGAGGGCTCAAACATCTTTTTAGTTATGATAGAGTCTCTGTCTACATTAGGCTACATTATATTTTGTATTACGCTATAGAATAGGAAAATTGAAATTACTTTTGTCCCAATTTCTTCACTTGTAAGAAATAAACCCTTGAGCTTTTATTTAGGAGAAAACACCAGATCCATGCTGATCGTGTGAGCAAGAGCGCACTTTTCTTTAAATCAGGCAGCACAAACAGAATGCCTAACGTTATTTAGCTAATTAAAGTCTTGTGCTGTTTTGCCAAAAAAAAAAAACGAAATATAATACCGAAAACACTTGACATGTCAACAAAACATAAACATAACATCTTCCCTAACACATATCAAGCCTATTTAAAAACCTCGTTCAAAGCATAAACACTCATTCAAAGTACCTGGAAAAGGGAGATGTAAATAACTATATAACCATAAGTCCCCGCTTCCTCAGAGCGAGCTGACCGATAAATTTAACACATCAAGAGATGCGGGACTTAAGGCAGAACAGCCAATCATCAGCCGCTCACACTCAAAGCCGGTGTCATGTTTGAGAGGAGGCAGCCGCAGCGAGCGCACACACAGAGCGCCAGAGAAACGGAGGAGCGACTGTAGTAGCGCGTTTGTGCAAAACTGCGGAAAAACTGCAGAAAAAGTGCGGGTGTTGAACCCTCTCACCGGGAAAAATGTGGGTGTTTTATCCCCCACGGGTGCGACGCCCCTGGGGGACGGGGACATCAATATATAAATATATTTTAAGTTTTGATCGAAATTATTGCTAGGGATATTTCAGTGTCACTGGATATTGGTAGGGACACGTCCCTAGCGTCCCTACTAAATTCTACACCCCTGCTATTTAGCACCAAACTCTGGAACAATCTTCCTACCATTGTCCGGGAAGCAGATACAGTCTGTCAGTTTAAATCTAGACTAAAAACACATCTCTTTGACCTAGCATTCACATAATACATTATAGACTTCTATAATTAATTGTTAGGCTGCATAGATTAGGCCAGCCGGAACCGGGAACACTTCCCTCAAATCCTGATGTACTTGTTACATCACAAGAAGAATGGCATCTACGCTAATATTAGTGTCTTTGTTTATCCCGAGGTTTTCCTGCAGCCTGCTGGATCCAGGCCGTTTCCAGATCTGACGAAGGACCTTCGCCTGACACACACACACACACACACACACAGGACCTTCGCCTGACACACACACACACACACAGGACCTTCGCCTGACACACACACACACACACAGGACCTTCGCCTGGACCCGATGTCAACGCAGTGCTGAAGTGCCAACTAGCCTCTCCCTATGGAGGATCCCTAATCCACTCTACAGATAAAGCGCTATGAAATTACGGTTTCGCGTCCCTACACCGAATTGATAAAAAAAAATTCTGCGACAAAATTTATAGGCAAGACAAGTAGTTTGTTTAGGCATGGTTTGTAGCGAATTACAAACCTGCGCACACATATATTCAAACGCACATAACTATAGAATCAATTCTTAACGCGCATGTGAACGCCATCAGCGTTTATCACAGGTTCAGTTTAAAGTCTATTTAGAGAGAACAGCGTCGTCTTAGCGGCCCCTAATTTAATAACAAATGATCATTTCGACGGAAGTGAATCAATCAAAACTAACTTTAGCTGGAAACAACATATTCAAGAACCACTATAAAACCAAACCATCCTTTGTTACCTTAAATTTTATGTTTGTCTCTGTAAAGCTGCTTTGAAACAATCTACATTGTTAAAAGCGCTATATAAATGAGGATGACTTGACAACATGAGTCATTCTGAATGGCACGTAGTTCAAACTCACTTGCGCATTCTCGTAATTTTGTGCAGATATAATTTGTAATGTTATGTTTATTTTGTATGTATCTGATTAATATCATATAGGATACGTTTCTTTGAGTTGAATAAAGTGCTAGGAAAGTGCTCCAGTTTACCGGTATCTTTTTTTGCAGTCCAGATACGACGCGTTGCTAAGCAATCGGAATGAAGGCGCTCAAAGAATCACATTTTTATCTATTTATTATGTTTTGGATTAAATAACATAACATGACATGTCATAGGACTTAAAAAACATATTATTAAACAAAAAACAACATTATTCAGGGAATATTTCAAGGCCCGGCACCGGTCAGGGGACCGGGGGATGGGGATCACTGTGTTATAGGACAACTTCAATAAACTAGCAGACACTGATGAGCTACTTGCTCTACGTTTATTTAAAATAACAGCAAGACAACTAGAAGTGAATGTGCTTTCCATTAAATGAATCACACACAGTAAACAAATCCTTAAAAAAAAATTAAAAACCTTTGCAATGAACATGCTTAGTTTTAAATAAAAATCACACACAGTAAACAAAACCTTGACAAAAAAAACTTTGCAATGAACTTTGTAATTTAGACACGCAAACTGTGTGCCGGTGCGGTGACGTACGGCTCGGGCAGATTCGGCTTGAAGTCGTTCATCCTCGGATGCAGCGCTGCGTGGCGTTACAAAAAAAAGCTGTGCATTGTTTTCTGTTTTTCTTCCATCTTTCAAATCAATTTTGAAACACTTGAAAGTGTGGATTTGGTGAATATACATCTTTGAATGCAATTCTATGTGTCCTGTCGTATTGAATGGTTGGTTGTCTATTAGAGTGATTATTATGGGTAATATTGTATTGAGTATGGGTGTAAAATCTTTATCTCATTAAGTGACGGGTTTTGGGAAAGAACAAATCAGACTGCATAAGATCTTTATACGTTTTTCTAAAGTGAAACTTAATGACAGAAATCCTGTCTGGCACCCCAGCATAAAAACCCTAACAAAAAGAGCAGGGCTCCAGACTGCGACCAAAATTTGAGAGTGTGCGACTGAATTTTACATCCAGTCGCACATGTGCGACCAGTAAATTTGTCCCTTTTTTTTGTTTGTTTGTTTACATGTTAAACGTGGAAGGGGCTTATCAATGAATCCGGAATGTGTGGCAGACCAATGAGTGTGAGAAGAATAGGTTGTAATTGTAAGTGTAAGTGGCTGATGTGTGGAGAGGGAGTTCTAGGCCCCATTTACACTGCATGGTTCAAGTGACCCAAATCCGATTTTTTCTTCTCATGTGGCACAGATCGGATATGGACCTGGAAAAAATAGTTCATGCGTTAATCTTTTCGAGACTGGACTATGGAAATGCATTGTACTACGGTGTTCAACAAAAAAGTCTACACAGATTACAACTAGTACAAAATGCAGCCGCTAGACTCCTGACAGACACTCGAAAGTTCGAGCACATCACTCCAATCTTACACAAACTACATTGGTTGCCAGTTTCATACAGGATTAATTTTAAGATACTTTTATTTTGTTTTAAAGCATTACACGGTTTTGCCCCTACTTATATAGCTGATCTTATCCGGGTACATAAACCAAAAAGAGCACTGCGATCGGAATCAACAAATCTCCTGGTGGTCCCGCGTACGTATAGGAAGCTGAGAGGAGACCGCGCTTTTGCAGCGGCTGCCCCCAGGCTGTGGAATTGTCTACCCCGTTATATTAGGGAATGTTCCTCTATTATTGAGTTTAAAGGTCAGTTAAAAACCTACCTTTTTGCATTAGCATTTGATTGTCCATGAATATGTGTTGGTGTAATAGGTTTTTATTGACGCTGCTTGGACGTTGAGGTGTCCATGGCAATGCGTAGAATTTAACTGTGATTTGCCCATGATAGTCCATTATTTGGTCATGATTATCAATTTGTCCATAACTTGATTGTCCATGAGTATGTGTTGGTGTAATAGGTTTTTATTGACGCCGCTTAGATGTTGAGGTGTCCATGGCAATGCGTAGAACTTAACTGTGTTTTTTGATTATTTTATCCTATGTACAGCACTGTGGTCAACTCTAGTTGTATTATTATGTGCTCTATAAATAAATTGAACCTTGAACCTTGGATATGACCCATGAACGTGTAAGCAGGAAAAAAAACGCATGGATTCCGATTTTCTCAGATCGGATCCAGGCCTCACTCATATGTGGTAATAAATCGGATATGAATCGGATATGTGCATTTGCGTGTGCCATGTAAGCAGACAAATCGGATTTTCCCCAGTAAATGCGAGTCTTACGTCATTAAAAAAGTGACGTCAACTCAGGGGGACACCACAACTGCGCGATCACATTCTTATTAACGGCTCGAGGGAGAAGGATACACACAGTGGAGCGATGCGGAGGCTTTTAAGTGTTTGACTTTGGGGCGACGAGAAAAATGCAGGGTTGTTACAGAAATAAATCCGTGTTTGAAGACATTTCACGAGACATGGGGAGGCACGGTTTTAAGCGCTCGTGGCTACAGTGCCACCATAAGATACAAAGCTTAAAAAACAAATATACAAAACGAAAGCAAAACACTGGATAATTTTATTCGCATCTGCATCCATTGTATTTCGTGCTGTTTTACTTCCTTTTCCGGGTCAGAACGTCTACGTTTGGTAGTTTCAGCAGTGTATAGTGTAAGTGCAAAAATCAGATACGGGTCACTTTTAAAAGATGATGTAAGCGGGTCGTCAAAAAAATCGGATATAGTCAGAAAATCGGATTTGGGCATCAAGACCTGCAGTGTAAATGCAGCCCTAGAGATAATTGAGCGCGCCTCTGTGGGAAGGAGACGGAGACAAATATCACAACCTGCTATATGCGTCTGAGCAACGAGCAAGCAAACTATTGACTCGTTCTTCAGACCTGCGATTAGTTTGCCAGTTAAATTCACTTGCTGGCTTCCAAAATAATACATTACAACAGCGATAATCAAAAAAACTAAGAACAAAACAACTACTCTTAAGCCCCTTTAACACAGCACTTTGAACCCGGCAAATTGCCGGCAAATTGCCAGAGTGTCTTCTGTGTGAACGCAAACACGACCCGGGATTGATGCCGGGATCGATCCCGGGTTGAGGACCTAGTAACATTGCCGTGTTCAGACCCGGAACGCGCGCTGTGTGAACAAAAGCCAGAACCAATGCCGTAAGGGGTGTGTCATAGTGATGACGCATGTGCCATCGCGCGACTCTGTTGCTCTTAGAAGAAAGTTTGTGTTCGTCATCAACAAAGAAAGAACGAAAAAATGTCTGCAAACTGGAATGAAGCAGAGACAGGAGCTCCTCACAATCCGCGCCGAAGCTGCGATCGTTCGCCAGCTCTGTGGAAAGGTGCGCGCGTGCACATGTTTTCGACGCGTGCGTTACACGTCTCATCCTGACGTCACGCGGCTTTCCGGGACATTAACGGGTTGTGTGTGAATGCACTCACAGATCCCGGCAAATCACTGGCAGTGTGAATGAACCGAAATCAAACAATCCCGGGACAAATGCCGGGTCACATTATACGTGTATTTTCCGGAATCTCTGTGTGAAAGGGGCTAATGTAAACACTGTTCAATGTGAGTGCCAAATGCTCGAACATGACCTGTCATTTACGCCGTCATCACCCAGGAGTTTATAGCGCACGAGCGCAGGCGAGACCCTAACTGCAGACGTTACCATCGGTGTTTAAACTAAACTCATTTAAGCTTTGCCAATGTAAACATTCAAGAGGTAGAGAAACAGAACTCGCGTCTAGAAGATTTGTGCGCGCGCGTGATCGCGTGTGTATGCGTCTGTGTGTATGTGTAGGCTACATAGATGTACTCAGACAGCCATAGACGTATGACCAGGGCTTGACATTAACTTTTTTGCTCACTAGCCAATGTGGCTAGTGATTTTCCAAAATTACTAGCCACGCAGCATTTTTACTAGCCACATTTTTGTTGTTGGAAAATTACGTTTTATATGATTAAAGTTGACAATGGGGCTTAAAATGTACTAATATCATTAGCTCTGATAAGGTTGTGTGTAAAGTTTTGCATCTGGTTTTTTTTATCAGTAAATACTGTAATACAGAGTAGAACAATTATCTGCATTAGAAACAACGAGCAAAGAATAAATTATTTTTTCTAAGAAAAAATCCACAATTAAGGCAACTTGATTAAATCTTTATATAGGACCGTTTTTGGGGACTTTGGATTGTTTGTTTTGCATCTGCATTTCCTCGGAGATCTGACTGGTTTAATAATTATCATCATGAAGCTCTGGTAGCTCTGAGTAACTGGAGATATGTCCACATGAAACAAGTATAGGCCTACAGGTCTTTATTTTCCAGATTATTTCCACAAACGCATCTCCTGCTTTCTTTCATGGCATGATTAATTTATTAAATCATAGAATTAACTCTGGAAAATCAAGTCATAAGACACAGTCTCAATGTTAATTGGAATATGACGTCCATGAAGTACTTGGGTATTAATTTACCAAAAGAGTTGGGAAAATTGAAATCCTCAAACTACGATCAAATAATATCAAAGATTAAAATGGACTTGGGAAGATGGAATTTAATACCGTACTTGAGTTTGGTATCAAGAGTGGAAGTGATTAAGATGAACGTTTTACCCCGGCTGCTATACCTATTTCAAAATCTTCCAATTGAGATGTCAGGAAAAGAATTTAATGAGTTGGACAAAATTATATCTAGATATATATGGCAGGGTGCTAAGCCAAGAATAAAATATAGAACATTACAATTACCTAAGGGGAGCGGGGGTCTAGCTTTACCTTGTCTAAAAAGTTATTTTCAGGCGGCACAGTTGAGGGTTTTGATTCATTTGTGTGATTCAGAATATTCTGCAAAATGGAAAGACATTGAGGGAAAACTAATTGAGGGGCTACCAATACAAGCTATTCTATGCGATGAAACTCTGAGGTCCCATCTGAAACTAAAAATAAATCCATGGTTGGGGGTATCTGTTAAAATTTGGTCTAAAATTGTGAAGAAATACAACTTAACGGGTCATTGTAGGTTTTTGAGGTGGATCGCATATGATATAGATTTTACACCCAATAAATTGGATGGCAGGTTTAAATTGTGGAATAATGGCCCAAAAATGTATTGGGAGGTTATCAAAAATCAAACGGTAATGAGTTTTCAGAAAATGAAGGAGGTTTATGGTCTCCAGAAGCAAGACTTTCATAGATATCTACAGCTACGTCATTACTTGGGAGAAGAATTAAAAAAAGTTAATCTTGGTTCAACATGGCCAGGCATCATAAAAATAATGATGGAAGCATATAGGTCACAGATAGAACGGAAAGATATTTCTAAACTGTATAAGATTCTGGAGAACTTGAAAGCAGACAACACAGTATATGTAAAAGAAAGATGGGAGAGGGAGGCGAACATAGTGTTGTCAGGAGAGGATTGGGGGGAAATAAATAAATATCATTGGAAAACCACAAATTCCTCATTTTAGAGGGAATATGGATGGAAAAATACACTAAGGTTTTTTGCGACCCCAGCACAGAGAAAACATGGAGATACTAAATGTTGGAGATCCTGTGGTGAAACTAAAGCAGATCACTTCCATATATTTTGGGGTTGCTCACATATAACACAATACTGGACACAATTAAAAGGGGTAATTGATGAGGTAATAGAGACAAAAATACCAATCAGTTTTGAAATTATGTATCTTGGGATAGCTGAGACTCTAAAATTAAAAAGGACGATTATAAATTGCTTCGAATTATGTTGTTGGCAAGTAGGAAAGCAATAACCAGAAGATGGCGAAGTGATTTGGTGCCTAAAGTGGAAGAATGGGTAGATGTAATGCTAAGCATTTATAAGATGGAAAAGTTAACTGCGTCATTAAGATTGGAAGTCGATAAATTTAACAATATCTGGAAAGGATGGATTAAATATATTAGGCAACATAGAACGGATTTTTGTTTAGAGAATTGTGGTAAGGTCTGAATGTTTTATGAATACCTCTTTAATGTACAATGTAGAAGGATGAAAAAGCAAATTTACTATGCAAGGATTGTCACTGAGAGTAACACATACCACACCCCAGTTCTAAGCTACAATGTTATTTTTTTTTTTTTTTTTTTTTAGTTTTGTTTATGTTTGGTTTATGTTTCAAAAAAACGAATGTCTTATCACTAAGGGAATTCAAGGAAAAACAAGTTTTACTGTGTTTAAATATTGTCAGTGTTTGCCTTGTTCTGTAAAATTCATATTGTGAAAAGACAATAAAATATAAATGAAAAAAAAAAGAATTAACTCTGGAAAGATAGTTGTGATATGTGACATAAGGGCAGCCCTGCTAGTATTTACACCGTGTCCCTTAATCATGAAGATAATGTTTTATTTATCTCAGCTCTGCCTTCTCTTTATCTCGTTCTCCTGCGCATTTTTTTCTACGCACTGCTCGGCCACAAGCACTCACGCACTGATTGAACGCTGTGTTGATGTGTGTGTGCATGCGACCAGTCGCGTGTGATGACAGAGATCGTATCAGGTTAAAATCAGGCGGGAGGCTGACGGTATACAGGTCTGAGGGACTGTGGCTGGCCTGGCTGTGACAGATTCAACTTTATATTGTCGTTTGACAAAAGTCTGGATGTCCTATTTGGCGCGCGCACCCTCGCGCAGCGGCACTGCAGGAGAGCGTGAGACGCGCCGGTGGTCTGGATTCTCCTGCTATTAAAAAAGATCGCTATATCATCGCTGCTGCTGGTTAAGTTGATCATTTAGGGCAGACTAAAACAGCCCTCAGTCCGACGGCCAGATGCCTTTTTTTCAACATGCCAAAGTGGCTAGTGGGAGTGACTGTGTTACCCGCCACGGGTGAAATCCACCCGCATTTGGCGGGTTGGCGGGTGTTAATGTCAAGCCCTTGACAGCGCGCAAATATTGAGTTCTCTTTCAAGTCTTGCACTTGAATGGACAAATTCACATCAAAAAGTATGTCAACATGTCTGTCTTGATGAGTATCCTAGCAGACAGAGACTGTTTCTGTTATGCCTTAAAGCTACACTGTGTAACTTTTTTAGTTTATTCTTAGCTAAAAACACTTAGTTCTTTCAAAAATATATGTGCTCATTAATGTACATTTACTTCGTTCAAGTAATAAAGTATTCTCGTGAGTGTATAATATGCCATTGAAAATACATACGGGTAAGGGGTTCTAATGTCGGTCGCCATGTTGCCCCCTCCATCTTGAAAGTACATTAGCCAAAGAGGGACATCAAGCTTCGCCTTTCGCACTGCTCACTACTCACTTTTTATCTGCACTGTGTGGTCACTTTACTTGCCATGTGTCTTGCGCTGTTTCTTGTTTTTTAATATTTATTTATTAGAGAGTTGTATTTGTATTTATATTTGATCTAGATTTTTAAGCTTTACTGTTGATGTTATTTGTAAATACCAGGGGTCTGAGAGTAATGCAATTTCAATTTTCTGCATGTATGTACTGTACATGGGGTAGAATTGACAATAGAAACTTACTTACTTACAAATATGCAATGTTATTTTACATTTGATTATTTTATTCAACTTCTGTACCTGAAAACTAATGTTAGACCTACCTGAAAAGCATAGTCATAGTTTATTTTATTAGTATCTTTGCTCTATTGTATTTATTTGTGCTTTTGCTTTGTTAGATTATTTGTTTCTTTATTTTATTTGACATCAGTCTTTTTTCCCTGAACATACCACATACCGAATCATACCGAAACCGTGAACCTAAAACCGTGATACAAACTGAACTGTGAGCTATATTTGAAAAGTTGCAGCCCTAGTACAGTGTCGGAGTCGGATAATGAATCAGAGTGAGAAGTTTGTGTGGCGAAAAGGCCTAACACACCATTTTCGGGATGACTGGCTGCGAGAATTCAGCTGGTTGGGTAGTACTGTAAGGAGAATTCAGCTGGTTGGGGTAGTACTGTAAGGAGAATTCAGCTGGTTGGGGTAGTACTGTAAGGAGAATTCAGCTGGTTGGGGTAGTACTGTAAGGAGAATTCAGCTGGTTGAGGTAGTACTGTAAGGAGAATTCAGTTGGTTGGGGTAGTACTGTAAGGAGAATTCAGCTGGTTGAGGTAGTACTGTAAGGAGAATTCAGCTGGTTGGGGTAGTACTGTAGGGAGAATTCAGCTGGTTGAGGTAGTACTGTAGGGAGAATTCAGCTGGTTGGGGTAGTACTGTAAGGAGAATTCAGCTGGGTGAGGTAGTACTGTAAGGAGAATTCAGCTGGTTGAGGGAGTACTGTAAGGAGAATTCAGCTGAGTTTGAACGGTTGGGAGTACTGTAAGGAGAATTCAGCTGGTTCAGGGAGTACTGTAAGGAGAATTCAGCTGGTTAGGGAGTACTGTAAGGAGAATTCAGCTGGTTCAGGGAGTACTGTAAGGAGAATTCAGCTGGTTGAGGGAGTACTGTAAGGAGAATTCAGCTGGTTGGGGTAGTACTGTAGGGAGAATTCAGCTGGTTGGGTAGTACTGTAAGGAGTAATTCAGCTGGTTGAGGTAGTACTGTAAGGAGAATTCAGCTGGTTCAGGGTAGTACTGTAAGGAGAATTCAGCTGGTTGCAGGTAGTACTGTAAGGAGAATTCAGCTGGTTCAGGGAGTACTGTAAGGAGAATTCAGCTGGTTGAGGGAGTACTGTAAGGAGAATTCAGCTGGTTCAGGGAGTACTGTAAGGAGAATTCAGCTGGTTGAGGGTAGTACTGTAGGAGAATTCAGCTGGTTGGGTAGTACTGTAGGAGAATTCAGCTGGTTGGGTAGTACTGTAAGGAGAATTCAGCTGGTTGAGGTAGTACTGTAAGGAGAATTCAGCTGGTTCAGGGAGTACTGTAAGGAGAATTCAGCTGGTTGAGGGAGTACTGTAAGGAGAATTCAGCTGGTTGGGGTAGTACTGTAGGAGAATTCAGCTGGTTGGGGTAGTACTGTAAGGAGATTCAGCTGGTTGGGGTAGTACTGTAGGGAGAATTCAGCTGGTTGGGGTAGTACTGTAGGGAGAATTCAGCTGGTTGAGGTAGTACTGTAAGGAGAATTCAGCTGGTTGAGGTAGTACTGTAAGGAGAATTCAGCTGGTTGGGGTAGTACTGTAGGGAGAATTCAGCTGGTTGAGGTAGTACTGTAAGGAGAATTCAGCTGGTTGGGGTAGTACTGTAAGGAGAATTCAGCTGGTTGGGGTAGTACTGTAAGGAGAATTCAGCTGGTTGGGGTAGTACTGTAGGGAGAATTCAGCTGGTTGGGGTAGTACTGTAAGGAGAATTCAGCTGGTTGGGGTAGTACTGTAGGGAGAATTCAGCTGGTTGGGGTAGTACTGTAGGGAGAATTCAGCTGGTTGGGGTAGTACTGTAAGGAGAATTCAGCTGGTTGGGGTAGTACTGTAAGGAGAATTCAGCTGGTTGAGGTAGTACTGTAAGGAGAATTCAGCTGGTTGGGGTAGTACTGTAGGGAGAATTCAGCTGGTTGGGGTAGTACTGTAGGGAGAATTCAGCTGGTTGGGGTAGTACTGTAAGGAGAATTCAGCTGGTTGGGGTAGTACTGTAAGAAGAATTCAGCTGGTTGAGGTAGTACTGTAAGGAGAATTCAGCTGGTTGGGGTAGTACTGTAGGGAGAATTCAGCTGGTTGGGGTAGTACTGTAGGGAGAATTCAGCTGGTTGAGGTAGTACTGTAAGGAGAATTCAGCTGGTTGAGGTAGTACTGTAGGGAGAATTCAGCTGGTTGGGGTAGTACTGTAGGGAGAATTCAGCTGGTTGAGGTAGTACTGTAAGGAGAATTCAGCTGGTTGGGGTAGTACTGTAAGGAGAATTCAGCTGGTTGGGGTAGTACTGTAAGGAGAATTCAGCTGGTTGGGGTAGTACTGTAGGGAGAATTCAGCTGGTTGAGGTAGTACTGTAAGGAGAATTCAGCTGGTTGGGGTAGTACTGTAGGGAGAATTCAGCTGGTTGAGGTAGTACTGTAAGGAGAATTCAGCTGGTTGGGGTAGTACTGTAAGGAGAATTCAGCTGGTTGAGGTAGTACTGTAGGGAGAATTCAGCTGGTTGAGGTAGTACTGTAAGGAGAATTCAGCTGGTTGGGGTAGTACTGTAGGGAGAATTCAGCTGGTTGGGGTAGTACTGTAAGGAGAATTCAGCTGGTTGGGGTAGTACTGTAAGGAGAATTCAGCTGGTTGGGGTAGTACTGTAAGGAGAATTCAGCTGGTTGGGGTAGTACTGTAGGGAGAATTCAGCTGGTTGGGGTAGTACTGTAAGGAGAATTCAGCTGGTTGGGGTAGTACTGTAAGGAGAATTCAGCTGGTTGGGGTAGTACTGTAAGGAGAATTCAGCTGGTTGGGGTAGTACTGTAAGGAGAATTCAGCTGGTTGAGGTAGTACTGTAAGGAGAATTCAGCTGGTTGGGGTAGTACTGTAAGGAGAATTCAGCTGGTTGGGGTAGTACTGTAAGGAGAATTCAGCTGGTTGGGGTAGTACTGTAAGGAGAATTCAGCTGGTTGGGGTAGTACTGTAGGGAGAATTCAGCTGGTTGAGGGATAGGGGTGGGACGATACAGGTACCTCACGATTCAATTCTGTGGCGATATGTGGTCGACGATATGATAATATCACGATTCGCGATATCTACGATATTCAATATATATTGGAAGAAATTTCATCAACGATATATCACGATATATGTGACTGAAAAGAAAAAGAAAAGAAGGAATAAGGAAAATTTATGCATTTATTAATGCCAGCAACATTTCCAACATTGTGCAAAGAAATATGCATTTGCATAATAACTCACTGCCTCCTGGTCTTAAATGTAAACAATGTACATCTAGACAGATAAAAGTGCATGAACATTACAAAACAGTTGTAAGTCGCTTTGGATAAAAGCGTCTGCTAAATGTAAATGTAAAACAATATGAACATTAACATGTGTAAACCATACTACTGAAACGTCACGTTTACTACTGTAAACAGTGGACACATCAAGGCATATTCTTCTTGAGCTGCTGAGGTGCTCCTGTGGAAGAATGTGCAAATTCTCCTTATTCTTCCGAGCAGTCGAGCGACATTTGGCAGTTTAAGGGCACGCTGCACCGCGAGATTCAAAACATGAGCGAAACAGCGAACGTGCGGATATCCAGCAATCTCAACAGCTACGGACATATTCGCTGCGTTGTCAGTCACCACTGCTGGCTCTTTCTCGGTGACGGTGAGCTTTTTTTTTCTGTTGTTGTTAGTTAACTTGTGTTCTTCACCGGCCGCTGTTTGCGCCACTTTACCCCTATTTACTCGAACAGCGCCCCCCGCAAACAGAATGGTAGATATTGGGTAGTGACAGTGACACTGACAACGGGTAAATTAATCATTTTGTATTGTAATAAAATATCGATATTGGGCGTTAGTGTATCGATTATTTATTGCGACAGAGAGCACAACAATATATTGCAATATTGATTTTTTTCCCACCCCTATTGAGGGAGTACTGTAAGGAGAATTCAGCTGGTTGAGGTAGTACTGTAAGGAGAATTCAGCTGGTTGAGGTAGTACTATAAGGAGAATTGAGCTGGGTGAGGTAGTACTTTAAGGAGAGTTCAGCTGGTTGAGGGAGTACTGTAAGGAGAATTCAGCTGGTTGGGGTAGTACTGTAAGGAGACGAATTCCATGAACTGCGAATTTTGCAGTCGCTACCCCATAACTGCGGGGAACACGAAGTTTGCCAACAGTGCAGGCACTTCAGTTTAAACAATACACTAAACACAATCTTAGCCTCAAGTCAGAGCGCAAAGGCATTGTAATTTCTGCATCTTTTATCAAAGTATTTATTAGTAAATCGTAATACACTGGAAATTAGTTGAAATCTGAATATTTGGTTGATGTGATTACGGTGTGTGCTCCTAAATTTTCTGGTTGTGCCCTAGTGAAAAAAGTTAGTCTGGAGCCTGGAGAGTGGGAAAACGTTACAACACAGCCAAGCGAAATGAGGTCTTGCCACCCAACGAGTCATTTTTGCTGCGCGCACCTTCGTGCTCGTGCGGACACGTCGAGTGTAAACAAGCCTTTACTCGTGTCAGTGCGCGCTCTGATGGGTAAAGGGGCACAGACCTCTCCGAATCTCCAGCAGTGCAGCCTCCGAAGCACCACTAACCCGCCTCCGAGAGCACCACTAACCCGCCTCGAAGCACCCGCCTCGAACACACTAACCCGCTCGAAGCACCACTAACCCCGCCTCCGAGCACACTACCCGCCTCCGAAGCACCCTAACCCCGCCTCCGAAGACGAACCCGCCTCCGAAGCCCACTAACCCCGCTCGAAGCACCGCCTCGAAGCACACTAACCCGCTCCGAAGCACCCCGCTCGAGCAGTACCCGCTCGAAGCACCGCCTCCGAAGCACCCCGCCTCCGAAGCACCGCCTCGAAGCACCCCGCCTCCGAAGCACCCGCCTCCGAAGCACCCCGCCTCGAAGCACCCGCCTCGAAGCACCCGCCTCCGAAGCACCCCGCCTCCGAAGCACCCGCCTCCGAAGCACCCGCCTCGAAGCACCCGCTCGAGACCCGCTCGAAGCACCCCGCCTCCGAAGCACCAATAACCCGCCTACGAAGCACACTAACCCGCCCCGAAGCACCACTAACCCGCCCCGAAGCACACTAACCCCGCTCAGTTCCTCGTAAGCTGATATTACTGGGATCAAGACACAAGCACACGTTAGCGGGATCCTGAACACAAGTTAGCGCGATCAGAACACAAGCACACGTAGCTGGATTTGAACACAGTAGCGAGAGAAGGGAGGAGAGAGGAGAGGAGGAGAGAGGAGGAGGAGGAGGAGGAGAGGAGAGGAGGGAGGAGGAGGAGGAGGAGGGAGGGAGGAGGAGAGGGAGGAGAAGAGCGAGAGGAGGAGGAGGAGAGGAGGAGGAGGGAGGAGGAGGAGGAGAGAAGGAGGAGAGGGAGGAGGGAGGAGGAGGAGGAGGAGGAGAGAAGCGAGGAGAGAGGAGGGAGGAGAGGAGGAGAGAGGAGCGAGGAGGAGGAGTGAGGAGGGAGGAGAGAAGGAGGAGAGAGGAGGAGAGGAAGAGGAGAGGAGGAGGGAGGAGGGAGGAGGAGGAGGGGGAGAGGAGGAGGAGGAGGAGGAGAGGAGGGAGGGAGGAGGGAGGGAGGAGGAGGAGGAGGGGAGAGGAGGGAGGGAGGGGAGGAGGAGAGGGAGGGAGGAGGAGGAGGAGGGAGGAGGAGGAGGAGGAGGAGAGAGGGAGGGAGGAGAGAAAAGGGAGTGGGAGGAGGAGGGAGGGAGGGAAAAGGGAGGGAGGGGGAGGAGGGAGGGAGGAGGGAGGAGGGAGGGAGGGAGAGGAGGGAGGGAGGAGGGGGGGCGAGGGAGGAGGGAGGGGGAGGGGGGCCGGGGGAGGAGGGAGGGAGCTAGAGAGGAGGGGGGGAGGAGGGAGGGAGGGGGGAGGGAGGAGGGAGGGAGGGGGAGGGAGGAGAGAGGAGGGAGGAGAAAGGAGCGAGGAGAGAGGAGGGAGGAGAGAGGAGGAAGGAGAAAGGAGCGAGGAGCGAGGAGAGAGGAGAGAGGAGGGAGGAGGGAGGAGAGAGGAGGGAGGAGGGAGAGAGAAGGGAGGAGCAAGAAGGGAGGAGCAAGAAGGGAGGAGTGAGGAGAGAGGAGCGAGGAGAGGAGAGAGGAGGGAGGAGAGAGGAGAGAGGAGGGAGGGAGGAGAGAGGAGAAAGGAGAGAGGAGGGAGTAGGGCTGTGCAAAAATATCGATACAGCTAACTATTGCGATATTTTTTTTCACGATAGTGTATCGATATTTCAACCTCTAGTATCGATATTTAAAAAAAAAAAAAAAAAAAAAAAACGTGCCACGGGGCGGGGTCTGCGCACGAGGGACCGAGTGTGTGCCGAGCATTAGTATGCGTGTGCTGACAGGGAGGAGAGAGGAGGGAGGGAGGGAGGGGGGAGGGGGGGCCGGGGGAGGAGGGAGGGAGGGAGGAGAGAGGAGGGGAGAGAGGAGAGAGGAGGGAGAGAGGAGGGAGGAGAAAGGAGCGAGGAGAGAGGAGCGAGGAGGGAGGAGAAAGGAGCGAGGAGAAAGGAGAGGGGAGAGAGGAGAGAGGAGGGAGGAGGGAGGAGAGAGAAGGGAGGAGCAAGAAGGGAGGAGTGAGGAGAGAGGAGCGAGGAGAGGAGCGAGGAGGGAGGAGAGAGGAGGGAGGAGAGAGGAGGGAGGTGAAAGGAGCGAGGAGAGAGGAGGGAGGAGAGAGGAGAGAGAAGAGAGGAGGGAGGAGGGAGGAGAGAGGAGCGAGGAGAGAAGAGGGAGGAGTGAGAGAGAGGAGGGAGGAGAGAGGATCATGAGTGGAGCGATGGCTTGTGCCGTGAGAGGATCATGAGTGGAGCTAGTAATGGGCGATATAAACGATATGCGATATAAACGATATAAAATTGGTCTACGATAGAGATTTTAATTCTATTGCACTATCGCGATATTGCATGTTGACGCAATTTTCCCGCAAAAATTTAGAGCCACAAGCTGCAACCGGCAGCAACGCATCGTCATATTCGTCATCTTGAGTAAACATGCGTCTGAAAGCGAAACGGATGACTGGTGAAAAAGACCGGCGCAACATCCATTATTTGGATTAGGTTCGGATTTAAGCCGTCCGACGAACAGCAGCAAACTATACTCTGTTGGAGGCAACAGTTCTGGCTAACACCTGTTTCACACATACTCCGTTTGCAGTTCATATGGCATATGCGGTGTGTATTTTTTCCGTACCCATGTTAACTACACAGTTAAGTTATCAACAACGCGACAATAATGGATGTTTGTCTCTTGTGGAGGTGGAAAAAACAAGTTCTTTGTGACCGCAATATTTCTTGTAAAAAGATTTAAATGCAAAAGAAAAGGTAAGCTGTTTTTGTCAATTGTGTATGCTTTAATTTAAAATGTTTGCAATTTTAACATAAATGTAGTAAATGTAGTTGCTTTTTAAGCTTTTTCTTTGTTAAAGTCTCTGCAGCTAGTGTACTTGGATTTTATTAATCTGCAACATTATGTTGTATAATTAAAGTTTTGCATAATAAATGTTCTCAAAACTACATACGTTTCTTTTAAAACAAATAGCCTACATAGCAGTTTGACTTTCCTTATGGTCTAACCTGTTCTGAAATTTTCTATTATAATTTATATATCGCGATATATATCGTTATCGCAAGAGGCTGCAATGTATATCGCAATATGGATTTTGGCCATATCGGCCCATCCTAAGTGGAGCGATGGCTTGTGCCGGGAGGGATCGTGAGCGGAGCGATGGCTTGTGCCGCGAGCGGATCGTGAGCGGAGCAATGGCTTGTGCCGTGAGGGATCGTGAGCGGAGCGATGGCTTGTGCCGTGAGGGATCGTGAGCGGAGCGATGGCTTGTGCGCGAGCGGATCGTGAGCGGAGCGATGGCTTGTGCCGCGAGCGGATCGTGAGCGGAGCGATGGCTTGGGCCGTGAGCGGTCGTGAGCGGAGCGGATGGTTGTGCCGTGAGCGGATCGTGAGCGGAGGGATGGCTTGTGCCGCGGAGCGGATCGTGAGCGGAGCGATGGCTTGTGCCGTGAGCGGATCGTGAGCGGAGGGATGGCTTGTGCGCGGAGCGGATCGTGGAGCGGAGGAGGATGGCTGTGAGAGGAGGGAGTGAGCAGAAGGGATGGCTTGTGCGCGAGCGGATCGTGAGGGAGCGAGGGTAGTGCGAGCGAGCGGATGAGGGAGGCGGGGGGAGGGGATGGCTTGTGACGCGAGGAGGATCGGTGGAGCGGAGGAGCGATGGTTGTGCGCGAGGGATGGAGATGCAGTGAGCGAGGAGAGATGGAGTGGGGGAGTGGCTGGGGGAGGGAGGGATCATGAGTGGAGCGATGGCTTGTGCGCGTGAGGGATCATGAGGGAGCTAGTAGGGCTTGATTGCGACTATCGATTAGGCTCGATGGATTTTATTCTGATGCGGACTACGCGATGGCTTGTTGACGCGATGTTGTCCCTGGCAATTGTAGCCAGCTGAGCGGATCATGAGAGGACGATGGCTTTTGAGCAGCGCGAAGCGAGGATCGGTGAGCGGGAATCGGTAGGTTGGCTTGTGCCGCGAGCGGATCTGTGGAGCGAAGCGTTGGCTTTCAGCGATACGGTTCGTGCAAGCGGTAGCGATGGTGTGTTTGACCATGTCGATGCGCAGTTAAGTTATCAACAACGCGACAATAATGGATGTTTGTCTCTTGTGGAGGTGGAAAAACAAGTTCTTTGTGACCGCAATATTTCTTGTAAAAAAGATTTAAATGCAAAAGAAAAGGTAAGCTGTTTTTGTCAATTGTGTATGCTTTAATTTAAAATGTTTGCAATTTTAACATAAATGTAGTAAATGTAGTTGCTTTTTAAGCTTTTTCTTTGTTAAAGTCTCTGCAGCTAGTGTACTTGGATTTTATTAATCTGCAACATTATGTTGTATAATTAAAGTTTTGCATAATAAATGTTCTCAAAACTACATACGTTTCTTTTAAAACAAATAGCCTACATAGCAGTTTGACTTTCCTTATGGTCTAACCTGTTCTGAAATTGTTCTATTATAATTTATATATCGCGATATATATCGTTATCGCAAGAGGCTGCAATGTATATCGCAATATGGATTTTAGGCCATATCGCCCATCCCTAAGTGGAGCGATGGCTTGTGCCGGGAGCGGATCGTGAGCGGAGCGATGGCTTGTGCCGCGAGCGGAGTGAGCGGGAATCGGTGAGCGGATGGAGCGGAGATTGGCTTGTGCCGTGAGCGGATCGTGAGCGGAGCGATGGCTTGTGCCGCGTGAGCGGATCGTGAGCGGAGCGATGGCTTGTGCCGCGAGCGGATCGTGAGCGGAGCGATGGCTTGTGCCGTGAGCGGATCGTGAGCGGAGCGATGGCTTGTGCGCGAGCGGATCGTGAGCGGAGCGGATGGCTTGTGCCGTGAGCGGATCGTGAGCGGAGCGATGGCTTGTGCCGTGAGCGGATCGTGAGCGGAGGGATGGCTTGTGCCGCGGAGCGGATCGTGAGCGGAGCGATGGCTTGTGCCGCGAGCGGATCGTGAGCGGAGCGATGGCTTGTGCCGCGAGCGGATCGTGAGCGGAGCGATGGCTTGTGCCGCGAGCAGATCGTGAGCGGAGCGATGGCTTGTGCCGCGATGGCTTGTCCCTGGCTTGTGCCGTGAGCGGATCATGAGTGGAGCGATGGCTTGTGCCGCGAGCGGATCGTGAGCGGAGCGATGGCTTGTGCCGCGAGCGGATCGTGAGCGGAGCGATGGCTTGTGCCGCGAGCGGATCGTGAGCGGAGCGATGGCTTGTGCCGCGAGCGGATCGTGAGCGGAGCGATGGCTTGTGCCGCGAGCGGATCGTGAGAGGAGCGATGGCTTGTGCCGCGATGGCTTGTCCCTGGCTTGTGCCGTGAGCGGATCATGAGTGGAGCGATGGCTTGTGCCGCGAGCGGATCGTGAGCGGAGCGATGGCTTGTGCCGCCAGCGGATCGTGAGCGGAGCGATGGCTTGTGCCGCGAGTGGATCGTGAGCGGAGCGATGGCTTGTGCCGCGAGCGGATCGTGAGCGGAGCGATGGCTTGTGCCGCGAGCGGATCGTGAGCGGAGCGATGGCTTGTGCCGCGAGGGGATCGTGAGTGGAGCGATGGCTTGTGCCGCGATGGCTTGTCCCTGGCTTGTGCCGTGAGCGGATCATGAGTGGAGCGATGGCTTGTGCCGCGAGCGGATCGTGAGCGGAGCGATGGCTTGTGCCGCCAGCGGATCGTGAGCGGAGCGATGGCTTGTGCCGCGAGTGGATCGTGAGCGGAGCGATGGCTTGTGCCGCGAGTGGATCGTGAGCGGAGCGATGGCTTGTGCCGCGAGCGGATCGTGAGCGGAGCGATGGCTTGTGCCGCGAGCGGATCGTGAGCGGAGCGATGGCTTGTGCCGCGAGCGGATCGTGAGTGAAGCGATGGCTTGTGCCGTGAGCGGAGCGATGGCTTGTGCCGTGAGCGGAGCGGATGCGTGTGGGGAGGGGTGCGATTTTTTAATAATTCCCTGCAATCATCGAATATTATTTTTGCTTGAAATGCCCATCCTTAACATTAGCATGAGCGCGTGACGTTAGCTCACCTGAGGTCGACCACGGCGCGCGCCGTCAGCTCCTGCAGCGTCAGCGGGAACGTGAGACGGATCGTGTGCTCCAGAGCGTTGGCTTGAGTAAACGGGTTCCCGAACAGGTCCAGGTTCTCCAGACACAGCTTCCTGAAGCCCGCAGGAAGTACCGAGAGCTGGTTCTGAGCCGCGGAGAGGAAGCGTAGCTTGGAGAGCCGGCCGATGTGGAACGGGAGCCGCTGGAGCTGGTTAGCGTCCAGGCGCAGGTTCACCAGGTGCCGTAGCTGGCAGAAGCGCGCGGGAAGAACCCCCAGCTGGTTCTGGCTCAGGTCCAGATGCTGCAGTGAGGTCTGGAGAGAGGACACACACAAGGCGTCAGGAAAGCTCTGCAGCCGGTTGTTGTGCAGGATGAGTTCCGCGAGGCAGTGCAGGTCCCCGATGGTGGCCGGCAGCTTACGGATGTGGTTGTTGCTAAGGTCGAGCCGGCGCAGCGAGCGCAGCGCTAGCATCCGCATGTCCACGCGGGTCAGCCGGCAGTACGACACCTGCAGCTGCTCCAGAGAGAACGGGAAGCTGGACGCTAACGGGTAGTCCTTCTTAGACAGAATGCTGAGCTTCTTCTTCGGCTTCTCAACATCGCGGGCGCGGACCGGGCCGAGGGAGGATAGCGGGAGCGAGTCCGTGTCACTTCCTCTGTGAGCCAGTCGCGCAGCGGACAGGAAGCTCTTCAAGCTGCTGGTGTCGGCCTGAAACCACACACACAGCGTTGTGGAAGCAGCTTTTTATTAGCATCAGGATTCTATTAATGCAAAAGCAGGTCTGCAGGAAGGAGAATATTCCCTCGGCTTCTGTGAACCAGGTCAGATTACTGAGAATCACAGTCAGAGTATAAACTCAACACTGATGCAGAATGACTGATAATAACTGATAGAAGTATAAAATTAATCTCTGCTACATCAACAAAACAGGATTTATCAATCCAGTGTATTATTATCACATTATTCTCACAGAAAGACTCATTTCAAGCTTAATGTTGCAACAGCTGATTCAATAACAGTCTGAGAAAACATTTATATTCACAAAAAACTTTACATTTTGATCAGACTAAAATCCTTACATGAGTCATCAACTCATTGATCATCAGATTATCAGTTTGCTGGCTTCAAGAATAAAAAAAACAGTAATAACTGCGCTCTGGATTGACTGTATGATGATGACATTTATCAACATTATTTAAAACACACTGATGTCATTAACATGCCAGCTCGAGCCTCTCTCCAGTAGAACTGAGAGCACATCTTTACTTTACTCAGACAGATGTCGATCGCTGGCTCCTTCAGGCGGACCGTGGCTTTGCCCTCTTCCACGAACCAGGTGAAGAACTTCTCAATGTTCTCCTTCAGCTGCAGAGAAAACACACACAGATTGAAGCCCTGTAGGAGAACAGAGCACAGATCTGCCGGAGCGGCCATGAGGAGGGCTTGCCTTGTACTTGGACCCGCTCCTGTCTTTGGCAGTGCAGATTAGCAGAACCAGGCCGTGGTTCTGAGAGCTCCTGTCCTGCTTCCCGATGGATAAAACAGCCCGGCTGGGTTTGCCTTTATTCTTCAGACCGAATGTCGGTAACATCCGGTTAACAACCTCCACATCACACTGAAGCTTCATCTTTCAGCAGCCTGTGTGTGTGTGTGTGTGTGTGTGGAGAGAGAGAGAGAGAGTGAGAGTGTGTCTGTGTGACTCCAGGGGCCTGTTTCAGAAAGGAGGTTAAGTGAAAACTCTGAGTATGTTAACCCTGAAATGAGGGAAACTCTGGGTTTTCGGTTTCAGAAAGGGAGATATATCAAACCCGAGAAAGCAGAGTAAGTCAAGCCCGTTTCTGAAAGAGAGGTAACTTATACTCAGAGTCAGTTGCCATGGTAACTTACTCTGTGAACCTAACCTGGTCGGGAGCAGATTTTCTTCAGTAAACCCAGAGTTTCTTGCGGTCTCCTCCCCTTTTTTAAAGAGGAAGTGGTGTTTAAACACCAACAATAATACTAAATGTATTTAAACATTCTTTAAGGAATATATATTGTTTAATTGACTAAATCTGTTTTGCAGCACTTTGCCAAAAAATAAAAGGATTAAAACGTTTGCTAAACTTTTATTTGATTACCACCGTTTTTGATAATATATTTGTATTAAATCATATTTAAAAAAATCGTAATAAAAAACCTTTCATATAACTCAATTATTTTTTAAACATAATTTAATAAGTTATCAATGATAAAAAATAAGATGTTAATCTAATTCATAATCAATTATTGAAATTAGTTGATTAGATATGTTTTATTGAACAAATGTTTAATTTATTTAACTGTCATTTTAACTGATGATAATAATAACCGTAATTTAATAATGCAGTTTATATATTTAATAATTGTTTAATACCATAAACCGTGATATTTTCTGAGACGGTTATCATACTGTGAAACTCTCATACGTTACAACCCTACATGGGAGAGTCCCCCCCCCAACCCAACCCAACCCTACATGGAAGAGCCCCCCACCCCCAACCCAACCCAACCCAACCCAACATGGGAGAGTCCCCCACCCCCCACCCAACCCAAACACAACCCTACATGGAAGAGCCCCCCACCCCCAACCCAACCCAACATGGGAGAGTCCCCCACCCCCAACCCAACCCAACATGGGAGAGTCCCCCACCCCAACCCAACCCAACATGGGAGAGTCCCCCACCCCCCACCCAACCCAACCACAACCCTACATGGGAGAGTCCCCCCCCCAACATGGAAGAGCCCCCCACCCCCCACCCAACCCAACCCAACCACAACCCTACATGGGAGAGTCCCCCCCCAACCCTACATGGGAGAGTCCCCCCCCCCCCAACCCAACCCAACCCAACATGGGAGAGTCCCCCACCCCCAACCCAACCACAACCCAACCCTACATGGGAGAGTCCCCCACCCCCAACCCAACCCAACCCAACCCTACATCAGAGTCCCATACTCTCCCATGAGTACATATTACTAATTACCAGGGGTTTTCCTGCATAGACAATTATGAGGCGGCCGCCTCCGTCAAATTTCGTGCCGCCTCCGCCTCTCGACAAAATTAGGACAGACACTCACGTGCTCATATACACTTTATCCACCGTGACAGTTCTGTCGCGATTCCCGCTTGTGTCCATTCTCTAACCGTGTAGTTTGCCGATAGTGCTGCACGGATCATAATCCGCGGGTCGAGCGGGCCGAGTAATAAAAACATTCCATTCAATCGAGGGTGGATGACAGCTAAATGAGTGTAATAAAGACACGGAACTCCCATCATGGTACCTAATGACGGACGGTAACAAAGTTGCGCTGTTGAGTCTCGCGCAGTTATTTATAACATTAATTATAGTTAAGAAACAATATATAGGCTACACACGACCAGAGTGCTGTTTTCCTGAATGCCATCACGATTGAAACCGAGATATTAATTTCATAACAGTTCAATAAACAAATAGTTAAAATCAAGTTACTTACATTTTTAGACTGTTTTTGTTCTGTTTTAGCAGCGAAAATAGTTCCAAACAACAGAACCATATCGCGTCACACAGCAACACTCATCCATGATTCATTACTGAATCATTCAGCGTTTTGAACTAATCGCTTGAGTCAAAGATTCAATTGCCCATTATTAAACCGCCTCATTCTGAATCAATCAGCCGTTTGAAGGAATCGTTTACATTAACGACTCAATGACTCGCTCATTAAGACGGCCGCCTGCCCCCTCCTACTGGCGGTTTAGTATCATTCTTTTCAACATTACTTGTATATTCAAAAAAATCTCATGTAATACAGTTATAATTTTTCAATGTAAATTATTTAATTTGATTGGTAACAGCCTAGTGTCTTATTATTTTAATTGAATGTAGCCTATTGATAAAATGTAAGAATTTTAAATGAAATTTAGAGCATACTTTAAATAAAATTAGGGGGAAAATGCCCTTTATAAAGGTACAAAAAATTATTCCGATAAGAGTGTTTTCAAAAATGAAACATTGACAATAAGTTTAAAGGGAGTAAAGCCTCTGTTTATTCTATAAAAAAATGTAATTTTGCCAAAAGAAGAACTTTTAATTTAAATAAATTTTAATTGTGTGATATGTTACCATATTATCATGCTTAATTGAATAATTGTAATGTGATGATCAGATGCAGATATCTAAATCAAAGAATATGGGTGGTTGGCGGGTGGATTATTATTTATTCTTAACAACAGATTCGAGTGACTCAAAGTGCACCAGATTAATGAATTTATCTTTAAAATGTACAAAATTTTCTCCCGGGGGGGCATGCTCCCGGACCCCCCTAGTGTTACAATTTTACCACCTCCGCCTCATTTTGAGCCAGGAAAAACCCTGCTAATTACTAAATCCTATATCAACCTCAACCACTTGAACAATACAAGGAGAGACAAGAAACTGCACTTTTAATGCTTTCAAATTAACAATATACAATTGCATGAATTATTCTTGAATTGATCAAAGTGTGTAGAGGGAGAAGGTTACATAAAAATATACCTTTTAAAAATGTATGTTTAATCCACTATTGTTTTATACTGAATTGGTCTAAAGTTTATGCAGTAGCCTATTTAATGTAATTGCATCTATATTTATTTTAAATTACAGAAGAATTAAGAGTAATCCCTTTAATTAAATTACAATTTTTAGATAACTTGGTAATTAATTACACCCAACACCTCTTTTTGTCTGGCGCTGTTGCCATGGTGACTCATAATATCTGCGCTCCATTGATAATGGCTTTTTATAGTTGTGGTGCACGCGCTTAACTCAGAGTCAGTCAACTCAGAGTTGATTGAACCAACTCATTTCAGCTGTTCTGTAACCGAAAACTCAGAGTTTCCCATCTCAGGGTAAGTCAACTCAGAGTTCAAGTTTTAACTCAGAGTTGGTTGAACCTCCTTATTGAAACAGGCCCTGGACTAACACACCACAGCAACAGAGTCAGGGTTAGTTAGGGTTTGTGCTAGTTAGGCTCATAGTTTAGGCTCAGTTAAGTTAGTCATGTATAGGTCATTATGTTTTGCAAGAATTTGGCTTTAAAACGGATATTTCTCCATTAATATCAAGAACACTGTGTGTGTGTGTGTGTGTGTGTGTGTGTGTGTGTGTGTGTGTGTGTGTGTGTGTGTGTGTGTGTGTGTGTGAATACGGTGTCGATTACTAACTGGTTACGAACACTAACTGGTTGGTATAGATCAGTATACACGTGTTTGGTAAATAACAAAATAAGCTGAGACTGAAATACATCGAGACATAAACAAACCTGAAGTGCTGAGACGCTCGCGCTTCTTCCGTTCAAAATCGTCTACTTAGCAAACCGGCAGATACACAGCACATTTTCAGCCAAAACTCAGACCGATTGAGTAAAATAACTAATCTTGGCGCACAAGAAAACTCGTGTTTAAAACAGCATACGGAAAAGATGTTTCATGTTTAATCTGTTGCGTAACGCGCGCTTCCAAGCGTCGCACATGCGCAGTCAGTGACTGACCTCACTAATATGGCGCCATCATTTTACCAGAAGATATTTCCGGTGAGGCCTTTCTGAATTAAAAACAGTTTAATACAAACGAGCAGCGCTACTCATGACAACAAGCTCCTCTCCATGACTCTCCACTCGTTTATCACACAGAAGTGACAGCATTCAGTAGATTCCGTTCGTGTGAGTAGTTTTCTGTCATTAGACACTAGCGGTGAGCGCGCATCAGCTGCTCAATCAAAACAACACGACCAGTGAGGATAATTCACTCGATTAGATCAATAATACAACTGATATTATCAATGAAACGGATTGTTTAATCTGTGGCAACACTGACAGGATATATGAAGTTCTATAGGCGTTTTTATCCATATTATAAATACATGAAACACAATTGACTTCTTTCTGTTCTGATTGTAATAACAGATGTGTGTTATTTAAGTGTAATTTGTGAACGCCAGATTACCTCACTTATACAGCAACTAGTGAGGATATTTCACTGCTCTGTTTCGGTAGTAGCTTGTTATAACCTGATATAAAAATAATGGAAGTCTATATATGTGAGTGTGTGTGTGTGTGTGTGTGTGTGTGTGTGTGTGTGTGTGTGTGTGTGTGTGTGTGTGTGTGAGAGAGAGTGAGAGAGTGTGTGTGTGTGTGGAGAGAGAGAGAGAGAGAGAGAGAGGAGAGAGAGAGAGAGAGAGAGTGTGTGTGTGTGTGTGAGAGAGAGAGAGAGAGAGAGAGAGAGAGAGTGTGTGTGTGTGTGAGAGAGAGAGAGAGAGAGTGTGTGTGTGTGTGTGTGTGTGTGTGTGTGTGTGTGTGAGTGTGAGAGAGAGAGAGAGAGAGAGTGTGTGTGTGTGTGTGTGTGTGTGTGTGTGTGTGTGTGTGTGTGTGTGTGTGTGGTGTGTGTGTGGTGTGAGAGGGCGTGTGTGTACAAGCAGCCTGCAGATGAACATTGAGGAGATGCTTCATTGAAATGTGTTTCATTCTAGTGACGGTCTGACATGGAAGAAGATCTTGTCCAGAACATGGAGTTTGAGTTTGAGTGGGACGCAGGAGGCGAGGATGACGATGATGAAGATGATGAAGGCTTCTGGCTGCAGGAGGAGGAGGAGGTGTGTGTGTCCAGAGCGAGTCCAGCGGAGCGCAGCGGACACATCGCGGTCACCGACGGCTCCTGCATGTTCGTCTGGGGAGGATATAAGGTACAACACCAGACACTGTTTATTACACTGACTCTGATTGCTCAATCACACATCCAGCGGGACGTTATTCCCATAGAACAACCAGAAACACAGGCTCATCCGCTGAAGGGTTGCGTTTAAAGAGTACCTATCATGGAATTTTGAAAATTACCTCATGTAGTGTGTAACATAGATCTAAGTGAACAAAAACATCCTGCAAAGTTTTAAACGTGAAAGTTCACCGTATACAAAGTTATTGTCTCTCAAAAGTAAGAGTCGACTCTGAGTCGCTGATATGAATCGATAGACGAACGATGCACTTTCGTACGTCACTTGTACAAGTTATTTGAATTCGACACGCCCACTCAGTGCGCGCGCCGAGCAGACAGAGAAACCTGACAACAACATGTCGACGAGACGCTGTTCTGAAGTGCGAATCAAAAGCAAACTTTTTTTTTCACTGCCCAGTAGGGCTGCAACGATTCGTCGACGTTGTCGACAAAAATCGATAATAGAAATAGTCGACAATGAATTTCATTGTCGACGTTGTCGCCAGACATGTTGGTTTTTTCCGTCCGAGGCATCTCTCTTCATTACAATCTCTGCCGAGAGTCGCACATGTGCATTAGCTTCTCTGCTGAGCGATAACATACAGAGATGGCGGTGTCCAACGCAGCAGCTGCGCGTACCAAAACATCTAAAGTTTGGCAGCATTTTAGCCTGGATACGGCGAATAAAAAGATTACCTGCATGGTTTGCAAAGCAGTCCTTGCGTATCACGGCAGCTCCTCGGTGATGCACGAACATTTAAAGAGAAAGCACGTCGGACAGTTGAATGAAACGGAGTTTGACTCGCCTCGGTAAGATTTAAATAACATGGAAGCCAATACGTTTTGTTTTGGATGTACATTGTACATTTTATAAGCGTATTTTCGGTTAATAAAAAAAAAATAAAAAAAGGATTTTAACGTTATGCCTGACAGTCTGACTGAGAGTTTCTTTATTTTATGTATCACGCCTGCGCAACCATCGGCAACAGAGGCTTCGTCTTCGGAGGCCGTTACATGGTGTGTGTGTGTGTGTGTGTGTGTGATGGGTGGGTTTAGGCAAGGCAAGGCAAGGCAAGGCAAGTTTATTTATATAGCACATTTCATACACAATGGTAATTCAAAGTGCTTTACATAGGAGAAAATAAAATAATCAAAACAAATAAGAATAATTAAAACAGTTTAGAATAATAAATAAAATAAAGTACAGTAAAAACGGTCGGGCGAACAGTGGCACAGTGCTCATTCAGTAAATGCATAGCTAAACAGAAGTGTTTTGAGTCTGGATTTGCATGTGACTACTGTAGGAGCACATCTGATCTCTTCTGGAAGCTGGTTCCAGCTGCGGCTGGCATAGTAGCTAAAAGCAGACTCTCCTTGCTTAGAGTGAACCCTTGGTATTTCTAACTGATGTGATCCTAATGATCTGAGTGATCTGTTGGGTTTATATTCAGTGAGCATATCTGCAATATATTGAGGTCCTAGCCCATTGAGTGATTTATAAACCAGTAATAATACTTTAAAATCAATCCTAAATGTAACTGGGAGCCAGTGTAAAGACCTGAGGACTGGTGTGATATGTTCATATTTTCTGGTTCTGCTCAGAATCCTGGCAGCAGCGTTCTGTATGAGCTGCAACTGTCTTATGGTCTTTTTAGGAAGGCCAGTGAGGAGTCCATTACAATAATCCACCCTGCTGGTGATGAAAGCATGCACAAGTTTCTCTAAGTCTTGACTGGAAACAAAGCATCTAATTCTTGCAATATTTTTCAGATGATAGTATGCTGATTTAGTAATTGCTTTGACATGACTACTGAAACTAAGGTCTGACTCTAGAGACACACCAAGATTCCTGACTTGATTTTTAGTTGTTAGACCCCTAGAGTGAAGGTATGCATTCACCTTGAGAACTTCATCTTTGTTTCCAAACGCAATGACTTCAGTTTTGTCTTTGTTTAACTGAAGATAGTTTTGGCACATCCAGCTGTTTACTTCATCAATGCATTGGCACAGGGAGTCAATGGGGCTGTAATCGTTAGGCGATAGGGCTAAGTAGAGCTGTGTGTCGTCTGCATAGCTGTGGTAAGAGATTCGGTTCCTTCTCATTATTTGGCTCATTGGGAGCATATACAGGTTGAATAGGAGTGGCGCAAGAATTGAGCCCTGGGGGACTCCGCATGTCATGGATGTCCACTCAGACTTATGGTCTCCTATACTCACATAATAACCTCTCCCTTCTAAGTAAGACCTGAACCATTTTAGGACTATCCCAGAAAGCCCCACCCAGTTTTCCAGCCTGTCAAGAAGTATGTTGTGATCGACAGTGTCAAATGCAGCACTGAGGTCGAGTAGTACCAGCACTGATAATTTGCCTGTATCAGTATTTAAGCGAATATCGTTTATTATCTTTACGAGCGCTGTCTCTGTGCTGTGATGCGATCGGAAACCAGATTGAAAATTGTCAAAGTAACCATTCAAGCTTAAGAATTTGTTCAGCTGATTGAAGACAACTTTTTCAATGATCTTGCCTATGAAGGGAAGATTTGAGATCGGTCTATAATTGCTTAATATGGTCTTATCAAGATTGCTCTTTTTCAGGAGGGGCTTGACAACTGCAGTTTTCAGGGAGTTAGGAAAACTCCCAGTGAGAAGTGAGGCATTTACCACTTCTAGTAGATCTGCTTCTAAACTGTTTAACACACTTTTGAAAAAAGATGTGGGAAGTGTGTCGAGGGCGCAGGTTGATGTTTTAAGGTGCTGTACGGTTTCTTCCAAAATTTTGCCATCAATTTCTTTGAAAACAGACGTAGTAACTACTTTCTCAGGTAGTGGTCTGATCTGTTTGACCCCAGCGCAACTCAAGGATGAGCTAATCACCTTTCTGATATTATTGATTTTCTCAGAGAAGAAAGAAGCAAACTCACTGCACTTGCTGTCTGAGAGCATTTCACTGGGAATCTGGCTTGGTGGGTTTGTCAGTCTCTCTACAGTAGCAAAAAGAGTGCGTGTGTTGTTTAAGTTGCTGTTTATAATATTTGAGAAGAAAGTCTGTCTAGCTTTGCCTAGTTCCATATTAAAAGCATGGATGCTGTCTTTGTAGATGTTATAATGGACTACAAGTTTTGTCTTCCGCCACATGCGCTCTGCTCTTCTGCATTGTCTTTTCATATTTTGCACTGCTGTTGAGTTTCTCCAAGGTGCTTTTTGTCTACCACTATTCTTCCTGACTTTCACAGGAGCAATATCATCAATTACACTTTTAATTTTTGAGTTAAAAGATTCAAGGAGAAAATCAACAGAGTCAGCAGATAAGCTTGGTTTTAAAGATATAGCCTTCATAAATAGCACACTAGTGTTCTCATTTAGGCATCTCTTCTTGACAGACACAGATCTAGCTTCAATGGCTGGGGAGATCAAAATATCAAAGAAAATACAGAAATGATCAGACAGTGCTACATCCTTAATAACAATCGATGAGATGTTTAGACCCTTACTGATAAGTAGATCTAGAGTGTGTCCACGATTATGTGTGGGTCCATTTACATGCTGAGTCAGATCAAAAGTTTTTAAAACAGATTTGATTTCTTTTGCCATATTGTTTTCTGCATTATCTATGTGGATGTTAAAATGTCCAGCAATGGCAAAACAGTCAAACTCTGAGGAAATTGTTGATAACAGTTCTGTAAAGTCCTCAGCAAAGGCTGGAGAGTATTTTGGAGGCCTGTAAACAATGATAAGTAAAATACGTGGAGCACCTTTTAACACAATACCCAGATATTCAAAAGACGGGTAATTCCCAAATGATATTTGCTTACATTGATAGACATCTTTAAAAAGCGCAGCTAAGCCCCGCCTCTCTTACCCGCTCTGCAAACACTCATAAAAGTAAAGTTAGGAGGGGATGTTTCATTGAGGACTGTTGCACTGCAGCTGTCTTCTAGCCAAGTTTCATTTAGAAACAAAGTCCAGGTTGTATGTGGTTATTAAGTTGTTGACTAGAAGTGATTTATTTTTAAGTGAGCGGATGTTTAAAAGTGCTAACTTAACAGTCTTACTTTTTGTCCCCACAGCGATCTTAGTTTGGCGTGTAATAGGCACCAGATTAGATGGGTTTGCTGTACGGCTTTTGAAGGCCTTAGACTTTCTAACATGTAATTGAACAGCAATAGAGAAATATTCAGGCACACTGGGTTCCCGCTTGTTTTGTAAACATTTAAGAAAGTTACTGTTATCATAGCGGGGACCCGACACATATCACTGAGAGCTGGTATCAGTTGTTTTTGGTAC
>CM070832.1:187500-220000 GCA_036326025.1 Chrosomus eos
GACCTCAGGAACTAAACTGGTTTGAGCTAACTCTGGGGTTAGGCCTCAGGACCTGGACTGGTTCGAGCTAACTCTGGGGTTAGGCCTCAGGAACTGGACTGGCTTGAGCTAACTCTGGGGTTAGGCCTCAGGAACTGGACTGGTTTGAGCTAACTCTGGGGTTAGGCCTCAGGAACTGGACTGGTTTGAGCTAACTCTGAGGTTAGGCTTCATGAACTGGACTGGCTTGAGCTAACTCTGGGGTAGGCCTCAGGAACTGGACTGGTTCGAGCTAACTCTGGGGATCGGCCTCAGGAACTGGACTGGTTTGAGCTAACTCTGGGGTTAGGCCTCAGGAACTGGACTGGTTTGAGCTAACTCTGGGGTTAGGCCTCATGAACTGGACTGGTTTGAGCTAACTCTGGGGTTAGGCCTCAGGAACTAGACTGGTTTGAGCTAACTCTGGGGTTAGGCCTCGGGAACTGGACTGGTTTGCGCTAACTCTGGGGTTAGGCCTCATGAACTGGACTGATTTGAGCTAACTCTGGGGTTAGGCCTCGGGAACTGGACTGGTTTGCGCTTACTCTGGGGTTAGGCCTCGGGAACTGGACTGGTTTGAGCTAAATCTGGGGTTAGGCCTCGGGAACTGGTTCTCCAACTGGGAGAGATTTTTCATAAGAAGGGAAGTGAATCAAACCTCTGGTGCGGTCGGCTGTTCACTCGTCACTCAGCCTAACTCTGCTCGAGCTGAACCGGATCTGAACCGGAGCTGAACTGGGCCGGGTCTGTGGTTTGGTCAGCTCTATCTCTTCATGCAACACAGAGCTAGTGAGGAGAAGAACGCTCACCTGTAGTTTAGAGGCAGACAGAAACACACGTCTCGCTGTAGAACAGATCCTGTACTCTTCTGCTCGAGTCTAAACACTCCTTTCTTCATTTGTATTTTCAGGCTCACAGCAACGAGTTACTGGTTTTCACGGTTCAGCCCAAATCTCTGGTCAGGTGAGTGTCTCTCCACTGCGCCACACCCCTACCTCGGCCTGTGTGTGTGTGTGCCTGTCTTCAGCCTGTGTTGATCACGTGTGTGTGTCTGTCCTCGGCCTGTGTTGATCACGTGTGTGTGTCTGTCCTCGGCCTGTGTTGATCACGTGTGTGTGTCTGTCCTCGGCCTGTGTTGATCACGTGTGTGTGTCTGTCCTCGGCCTGTGTTGATCACGTGTGTGTGTCTGTCCTCGGCCTGTGTTGATCACGTGTGTGTGTCTGTCCTCGGCCTGTGTTGATCACGTGTGTGTGTCTGTCCTCGGCCTGTGTTGATCACGGTGTGTGTGTCTGTCCTCGGCCTGTGTTGATCACGTGTGTGTGTCTGTCCTCGGCCTGTGTTGATCACGTGTGTGTGTCTGTCCTCGGCCTGTGTTGATCACGTGTGTGTGTCTGTCCTCGGCCTGTGTTGATCACGTGTGTGTGTCTGTCCTCGGCCTGTGTTGATCACGTGTGTGTGTGTCTGTCCTCGGCCTGTGTTGATCGTGTGTGTGTGTGTCCACGGCCTGTGTTGATCATGTGTGCATGTGTGTGTGTGTCCACGGCCTGTGTTGATCGTGTGTGTGTGTGTGTGTGTGTCTGTCCACGGCCTGTGTTGATCGTGGTGTGTGTGTGTGTGTGCGTGCGTTTGAGTGAGTGAGTTTGTGTGAGTGAGTGTGTGTGTGTGTGTCCACGGCCTGTGTTGATCGTGTGTGTGTGTGTGTGTCCACGGCCTGTGTTGATCGTGTGTGTGTGTGTGTGTGTGTGTGTCCACGGCCTGTGTTGATCATGTGTGTGTGTGTGTGTCCCTCAGGCTGTGTTGATCGTGTGTGTGGTGTGCGTGTGCGTGTCCTCAGGCTGTGTTGATCGTGTGGTGTGTGTGTGTGTGTCTGTCCACGGCCTGTGTTGATCATGTGTGCATGTGTGTGTGTGTCCACGGCCTGTGTTGATCGTGTGTGTGTGTCCACGGCCTGTGTTGATCGTGTGTGTGTGTGTCCTCAGGCTGTGTTGATCATGTGTGTGTGTGTGTGTCCTCAGGCTGTGTTGATCGTGTGTGCGTGTGTGTCCTCAGGCTGTGTTGATCGTGTGTGTCGTGTGTGTGTGTGTGTGTGTCCTCAGGCTGTGTTGATCGTGTGTGTGTGTGTGTCCCCTCAGGCTGTGTTGATCGTGTGTGTGTGTGTGTGTGTGTGTCCCCTCAGGCTGTGTTGATCGTGTGTGTGTGTGTGTGTGTGTCCTCAGGCTGTGTTGATCGTGTGTGTGTGTGTGTGTCCTCAGGCTGTGTTGATCATGTGTGTGTGTCCCCTCAGGCTGTGTTGATCGTGTGTGTGTGTGTGTATGTGTGTGTGTCCTCAGGCTGTGTTGATCGTGTGTGCGTGTGTGTGTGTGTGTCCTCAGGCTGTGTTGATCATGTGTGTGTGTATGTGTCTCCCTCAGGCTGTGTTGATCGTGTGTGTGTGTGTGTGTGTGTGTCCTCAGGCTGTGTTGATCGTGTGTGTGTGTGTGTGTCCTCAGGCTGTGTTGATCGTGTGTGTGTGTCCTCAGGCTGTGTTGATCGTGTGTGTGTCCTCAGGCTGTGTTGATCATGTGTGTGTGTGTGTTCTCCCTCAGGCTGTGTTGATCGTGTGTGTGTGTGTGTGTGTGTCCTCAGGCTGTGTTGATCGTGTGTGTGTGTCCTCAGGCTGTGTTGATCGTGTGTGCGTGTGTGTCCTCAGGCTGTGTTGATCGTGTGTGGCGTGTGTGTGTGTGTGTGTGTGTGTGTCCTCAGGCTGTGTTGATCGTGTGTGCGTGTGTGTCCTCAGGCTGTGTTGATCGTGTGTGCGTGTGTGTGTGTGTGTGTGTGTGTGTGTGTGTGTGTCCTCAGGCTGTGTTGATCGTGTGTGCGTGTGTGTGTGTGTGTTGTGTGTGTGTGTGTGTGTGTGTGTGTGTGTGTGTGTGTGTGTGTGTCCATCCTCAGGCTGTGTTCAGACGTGGCCGTCCAGCACCAGAAGCATCTTCAGCACTCGTGGGACGTTCTGCCCAAAGCCTTGTTCCAGCAGCTGCAGCAGAGGATCATGGGACACTCCTAGAAGACAATCACACCGGCACACGTGGAAACCCATCGCCAGAGACTCGAGACGTGTGTGCGTGTGTATCAGATAAACGGTTTATTCCGCCGGACGACACAAAGCCACGCCTGAGATTTCCACTTTCCCAACAGCAGAACCGGATTAAACTCCTTAGCGGACGCTCTTCATTCCTCAGCAAGCATACAATCTAAACTTGTGTACTAAACACTACTAACATTTAAGGAATTAACTGAAATCTGTTTTCCAAACCTCTGATTTACACATTTACTGAAACACGACCATATAATTCCCACAATCCATCACAACTGATCCTAGTCACGGTTTCAGATGCAGATTTATTCAACAAGCCAAAATGTTGTTAATCTGTTTTTTGTTGTTTTAGATTTTTCCAACGTGGAAAATAAATGAAGCAGTGTTCACATTTATACTGTAATTTTGATTTATTTATTATTAAATCCAACGAGTTGAAGGGAAATGATTTGCTTTTAAAACACAAATCTTAAGTTGTTCTCTGTCGTAAAACACAACATGTGATCTTCAATCTGTGATAAGGCATGATGGGATCGCTCAGGAATCTTCACTTCTTCTTCACTGCTAAGAGGTTCGGCGCCGAGACCTTCACTTTCCCAGGCATGTTCCTGGACAGATCCGTGTCCTGTAAAACAGCAGCGTCACATGACTGATCCCGGCCAATCACAGGCACAAACACGAGCTTCAAATACCTTGACACTCCGGAACAAGTCCTTCTCTCGAGCGCTGGCATCTTTCCCTCGCATGAAGCTCAGCACGGCCGTACGGGCAGCTGCACACACACACACACGTTACATCACATTCACACACACTTACAGCATTAACGGTTTACATAAAGCCAATCTTTACCTTTGCCCTTTTTCTGAGTCCCTGGCGTTAATTTCACTTTGTACCTGCAGTGGGAACAGGGCAGTGTTGGTTAATCTGAGAATGTGTGAATGTGTGATGATGTGAATCTGCTAATACTGATCCTGAAAGCACACTTGTAGTTTGCGAGTGCCATGTAGGGCGCGCAGACGGGCACGGAGAACATCAGCACATCATCCGCGTGCGGCAGACCCGTCAGAGAGTCCAGAACGTCCTGATACACAACACACACACATCCATTAATCAAGCTCAATTATACATCATAATTCTGACAGGAAGTCTGATTTCCACTTCCTGCTTCCCTCACCTCAGCCACAGGATTGTCCACGTCCTCCGTCTCCTGCAACACAATCACAGCTCAGTAACTCAACGCTAACACCACAGGTCATGTGATCTCTCAGGGGAGTCGCACCTTGGTCTCGGGATCTTCCGCCTCCGTGTCTTCGCTTGGCCCGATGATGTTCACGGCTTCAGGCTTCAGAACCGCTTTCTGAGGAGGAGGAGGAGGAGGTTTCCTGACCGGCTCTTCTTTCATTCGTCCTTTCTTGCCCTTCTTTGGCTTCTCCTCCTTGCTGGATCCTGCAGACTGTTTTCATGAGGAGGACAGAAAGAACTGATGATATTTCTCAGATACACACACACATGAGCTGATGTTATACGCATGTGAAACTGAGACTGACCCCCAATAACTTCATCATCAGCTCCCGGTCCTCTTCATCCTGGTCCTTGTACTTGTCCTTCATCTTCTTAAGTTTGTTCTGAGAGACACACACACACACTCACATCAGTGGCCTGGATCTCGTGAGGCGTGACAGTGCTGATGGAGCTTCCTAACCTTCTGTCCTCTCTTTAGCGGCGGGTTAGCCCCGCTCACGCTAACGCTCTCCGGTACGCTGGGAGACTCCGGCTCTGTGGCGCCCTTCCCTCGGGATCATCCGTGCTCTCCGGCTTCTGCTTCTTCATGTCCCTGATGACAGCGACAGGCATTAGAGCATAGGTTCTCGAAGTGCGGCCCGCGGTCACATCTGATAACATCTGTAAAACTGTACCATTGCTTTGAAAAAATGAATATCTCTGTTTAGTGGTGTTTAGCGGCATAGGCATAAGCGGTGGTCCGACCGATCGCACTTGACCTCGCTCGAGGCCATTAAGGGAACAGTGGTTGTCTACACAGGAATAGGAATCGTGGCCAACCGAAACCAGCACCACAAATCCCATTGCAATTTAAAAGGGTATGCTGACCAAGTAATCAATATTCAGTGTGACTTAATGTCAAGCTTATTAATAGCCGCGTTTCCAATACCTTTCAATTTTTTCGTGGGCGCGAACACTTGTATTTTCCTATCAACAGTGAAAACAACTTAAAATAGTCTATCATTTCTGGTCATACAGAAAATAATAATGCATTATTCACAACTACTTTTATTTGTGTAAACTCATAATAACAAGAAAACATTGTGCTTTTGTAAAATAAAAGAAAACCAGTAGGCTACGCGCTTTCATGATCTCCGTGAACTGGAGCGCGAGAACTGAAACAAAATATAGCCTATGTAGGCTAGTGTGTCCCCCCCTCAATGTTTATTGCAACTAATGTAAACTGTAGAGATCTAACCTGGTCATTAAAATAATTTCAAATGGGATTTTCTTTTCAGTTTTTTTTTCTTTTTCTCCCCCGCCCCTTTGGCGGCCCTCAGTTCAATGTTAGGTTCCTAAATTGGCCCTCACCTATCAAAACTTTGAGAACCCCTGCGTTAGAGTGTGTGTATGTGAGATTGTGTGTGTGTGTGGTCTCACCTGCGCTGTCTGGCCGTCAGGTGTTTTCTCCCATGAGCCTCGGCTGCGTTTGCCTGCAGGACACACACACTTTAAACATTTGCACATTGAGTTCTAACGCAGTCATGTGATCAGCTGGTCACGCACCTGATGCGACTCGTCCTGCGTGAAGGCGTCGGTCTGAAGAGTCCTGCGGAGAGAGAGACACGGACTGAAGCGATCACCCCGTCACACACACACGCACAGACACACATGCACACACAGACACACACACACACGCGCACACACACACGCACACACACACACCGGTTGGGCTGCAGGTGTGACAGTGAGATGCTGGTGTCGGGGAAGCTGATCTCTGCGCTCTGCTCTTCCTCGTCTCTGGTGTTGCTCTCGGCCAGCGGCTCCGCCTCCTCCTCTTCCTCACGCTCGCTGTCTTCACCTGAGACACACGCGCACACACACACACAGTGTTAGAGTATCTGATGGAGGCTTGAGAACGAGGAGAGATGAATGATGATGAACCTAAGAGTTCGTCTCCTTCCTCCAGGAGTTCTGCAGTGCTGGACGCCACGTCCTCTTCCTCATCCAGGGTCTTCATCTTCCTCTCTCCACGATGCCTAAACACACTCTGATCATCGACCTGCAAACGCAGAACAAGAGAGTCCTGATGATGATGATGATCACATGACCATATGATAAACTCATGATAAACACCAGCGTCTTCACCTTGAACAGAAACCCGAAGCCCATGATCAGATATGATGGAGGCAGGAAGTTTTTCTTCCCTGTGGAAAAGCCATAAAGAACATTTAGAGATCTCCCCCATACAGAAAGTCTGCAGATGAGCTGACCTCTGACCTCTGATCATGAAGCTGCCGGTGGTCAGGTATTCTCCTGTCGGAGCGGTCTTGGTCACCTGATGATGATGGACCCACCAGGCGCTGGTGATGACCTTCGCGTCCCACGCCGCGCTGTAGCAGACGCCCATCGTCCCGGCCTCGGTCAGCGTGCGGGGGGGAACCGGCTGGCCTGAGGGAGAAGAGAACTAGCAGAGGTCAAAGGTCACGGGGTCGATTCCCAGGTAATGCATGAACTGATCACATGTAATAATTCAATAAGTCGCTTTGGATAAAAGCACCTGCCTAAGAGAGCTTTGAGCTCAGTCACCTGATCAGGACAGTTTCACGCTATAAACTCTCACTATCTGAATTGGACAAACGTCAGATCACTGTTACTCAACACGAGTTCCTCACCGGACGGGTTCTTGATCACACAGCTCGTGGCTCCGTGCAGATCCGCGTGAACGTACACGTCTCCTGAGGAAACACAGCATCAGAGAAACCAAGCATCATGGGAAACCATGGAGCAGACGCACACACCCGCACACACACACCTGCTCTCAGATAGCGCTTGACGATCATCTCGTTCTGCTGCTGGTCTCGTCCAGCAATGATCAGATAGTTCTCAGAGCTGACGAACCACAGGAACTTCTCAAACCTGCCCAGAGAGTGCTGGATTAGAGGCACACACACACACACACACACCACACAACACACACACCACCACTACGCTCGCTCACTCTCAAGCTCACACTCACTCTCGCTCACTCACACTCACGCTCACTCTCAAGCTCACACACTCACTCACACTCACTCAATCTCACTCTCACTCTCACGCTCACTCTCACGCTCTCTCACACTCAATCTCACGCTCACTCTCACGCTCACTCTCACGCTCACTCTCACGCTCTCTCACGCTCACTCTCACACTAACTCTCACACTCACTCTCACACTCTCACGCTCACTCGCACGCACACTCACTCACTCACACTCACTCACTCTCTCACTCACTCTCTCACTCACTCACACTCACGCACACTCACGCACACTCCCTCTCACTCGCTCGCTCACTCGCTCACTCACTCTCACTCTCACTCACTCTCTCTCACACTCACGCTCACACTCACTCACTCACGCTCTCACTCGCTCACTCACTCTCACGCTCACTCTCACACTCACTCTCACACTCACTCTCACACTCACTCTCACATGCTCACTCTCACTCACACTCACTCTCTCACGCTCTCACACTCGCTCACTCACACTCACTCACTCACTCTCACACGCTCACTCACACGCTCACTCTCACTCACTCTCACGCTCACACACTCGCTCACTCTCACACTCACTCACTCACTCTCTCACACTCACTCTCACGCACACTCGCTCTCACTTTCGCACTCTCGCACTCACTTTCGCACTCACTTTCGCACTCACTCTCGCACACACACTCGCTCACTCACTTTCGCACTCACTTTCGCACTCACTCTCGCACTCACTCACACTCGCTCACTCACTCACTCTCACACACACTCGCACGCACATTCGCTCTCACACTCGCTCTCACACTCGCTCTCACACTAGCTCTCACACTCACTCTCACACTCACTCTCACACTCACTCTCACACTCACTCTCACACTCTCACACTCACTCTCACACACTCACTCGCACGCACACTCGTTCACTCACTCACTCACTCACTCACTCACTCACTCACTCTCTCACTCTCTCACTCACGCTCACTCTCACACTCACACTCTCACTCACTCTCACACTCAGGCTGCGTTCCAGTCCAAAATTGACATGCCCTTCACTCGCTAACTTCCCTCGGTCTCGTTCACTCGGATGTACGTCATTGCTTACGTTGCACGAGTGCCCACTACTGGCGGAAACTGCCATGGGCTGAACTGGAACGTCCTAAGCCCTTGATCACTTGGAATCAGCTATGGAGTTGATTTATTATTTTAAAAAATGTTCACTTTAAGAATTTGTTTAATGCAGCATTCAAATGTATATAGTGTGTTTGGGTTGTTTTACATTAAAAAAATATAATTAATAGATCATAGAGTTGTTTGTTGTGGTTATGGTTAGACGAGATCTGTGGTGACGTCACAATCATACTGCATTGTGGGCCATATGGTGCTTGAAGTGTACATATGAAGTAGACTCGCTCCCTCGGTCTAAATCGAGGGAACAAGTGTCTGTCCATATAAACTTCTTCCCTCGTCCACTTCACGAAGTGGAACGCACTTCAAAATGGCGGCAGGGATTCCCCCGAGGGGAAGTGCTTAGGGAAGTTCGCAAGTGCGTGTCTAAAAGTGGACTGGAACGCAGCCTCACTCTCTCACTCACGCTCACTCTCACACGCACACTCGCTCACATCACTCACTCTCACACTCACTCTCACACGCACACTCGCACGCACACTCGCTCTCACACTGACTCTCACTCTCACTCATCACCTCTCTCACACTCACTCTCACACTCACTCTCACACTCACTCTCACACTCACACTCACTCTCACACTCACTCCTCACACTCACTCTCACACACTCGCTCACTCACTCTCACACTCAACTCTCTCACTCACACTCACTCACATGCTCACTCTCACACGCTCACTCTCACACTCACTCACTCGCTCACTCTCACACGCTCTCTCACACACGCTCACTCTCACGCTCACTCTCACACAGCTCACTCTCTCACTCTCGCTCACTCTCACACGCTCACTCTCACACTCACACTCTCACGCTCACTCACTCACACACTTTCACGCTCACATGCTCACTCTCACGCTCACTCTCTCACGCTCACACTCACTCTCTCACGCTCACATGCTCACTCTCACGCTCACTCTCTCACGCTCACTCTCATGCTCACTCTCACTCTCTCACGCTCACATGCTCACGCTCACTCTCTCACGCTCACTCTCATGCTCACTCTCTCATGCTCACTCTCACTCACTCTCTCTCACACTCACACGCTCACTCTCACACGTTCACACTCTCACTCGCTCACTCACACGCTCACACTCTCACTCGCTCACTCTCACACGCTCACACTCACTCACTCTCACTCTCTCACGCTCACACTCACTCTCTTACTCACACTCTCACTCCACTCACACGCTCACTCTCTTACTCACACTCACTCTCTCTCACACTCACACTCTCACATGCTCACTCACACTCACACTCTCACTCACTCTCACACGCTCACTCTCACACGCTCACTCTCACTCACACGCTCACACTCTCACTCACTCTCACACTCACACTCTCACATGCTCACTCACGCTCACTTTCTCACGCTCACACTCTCACACTCACTCTCTTTCACTCTCACTCACTCTCTCTCTCTCACCACTCACTCACACTCTCACACTCACGCTCACACTCACACGTTCACTCACACTCACTCTCACTCGAACACGCTCACACTCTCACACGCTCACTCACGCTCACTCTCACACGCTCACTCTCACTCTCTCACTCTCACACTCTCTCACTCTCACTCTCACACCTCCACGCTCACTCACTCACACACTCTCACGCTCACATGCTCACTCACGCTCTCACACTCACTCTCACACTCTCACGCTCACATGCTCACTCTCACGCTCACTCATGCTCACTCTCACTCTCTCTCACTCTCACGCTCACATGCTCACGCTCACTCTCTCACGCTCACTCTCATGCTCACTCTCACTCTCTCTCTCACGCTCACTCACACGTTCACACTCTCACTTGCTCACTCACACGCTCACACTCTCACTCGCTCACTCTCACACGCTCACTCACACGCTCACTCTCACTCTCTCACGCTCACACTCAAACGCTCACTCAAACGCTCACTCTCACTCTCTCACACTCACACTCACTCTCTTACTCACACTCACTCTCACTCACACCTCACTCTCTTACTCACACTCACTCTCTCTCACACTCACACTCTCACATGCTCACTCACACTCACACTCTCACTCACTCTCACACGCTCACTCTCTCACGCTCACATTCACTCTCTTACTCACACTCACTCTCACGCTCACTCTCTTACTCACACTCACTCACTCTCACATGCTCACTCACGCTCACTTTCTCACGCTCACACTCTCACACTCACTCTCTTACACTCTCACTCACACTCTCTCTCACACTCACGCTCACACTCTCACACTCACTCTCACTCTCACACGCTCACACTCTCACACTCACTCTCACTCACGCTCACTCACACACTCACTCTCACACTCACACTCACTCTCTTACTCACACTGGCCCTCATTTATCAAAAGTGCGTACACCGAATTTCCAGCGTACACCTGGCGTACACCCAAAACCACGGTGACTTTGAGATTTATCAATATGGACTTTGGCGTACGGCACGCTCAAATCCCACGCCAGCTCAGGAGGTGGTGTACGCACGTTTTGAGGTGTGGAAATGCGCAGAAAAACTAAACTATCACCAGGGAAGTGGAAAGAAACAAAAATGTTTTATTTGGGAGTTTAAAGAGTGGGATTAGGCGCCCACAACAACAAAATATGGACCCGAATTACGAGTTCTGTTAATATTGTGTGGGTGTTGAACCGTTGCGAATATCTCTGCACTCCAGCAGAGATATGAATGTTTTATTGCTTAATATAGACCAATAGTAAAGTTAAGCATTCTTATTTGCATTTTCTTGTTTATTGTAATAATAATAATAATAATAATAATACATTTTATTTGTACTGCGCCTTTCTCAGACTCAAAGCGCTAATTGTAGGTGGGGAAAAAACTGGTCAGATATAAAGATCGCCACAAAGAGGCGCGTCTCGGCACTGAAGGAGCCAGAGTTGATTTTTCGTTATGATTTTTATTATTAATGACGCTTATTCATATTAAGAAGAAGAATGTCGTTATTATTATTATTTAAAAAAAGAAGAATGTCATTTTTATTATTTTGTCAGTCTGAATAATTTTTTGGTCATTGAAAGCCTTTCATTAGGCCTCTGAACCCAGTCCGTGCGCACGAGCTGGGCCTGAGACGTCAGGTAAAGCGTACAGGCTCGCAACTGAAGGAATACATACAAATCAAATGCTTTGGTAAAATCACACAAATTAAACATTGAGGTCCATGTTGCACAAAAATAAACACTGAAGTTTATAATTTGTTGTTCTTGTTGTTTTTTACAGTGGGTCATAATCATGTCTTTTAGTTTGTCAGTGCGTTTTGTGGTGTAATTGATCTCCACGTCGGAGAAGTTTCTCTTTGCCGTCTTCCGTGTGTCCATGGCGTAAAATGAGGGCGTGGGGGAAGCGGAGACTTGAATATATAGGGGCGTGTTATTCTAATGACGATCGTTTTCAGCCGCGGCATTTATCAAGGGCAGGTATTGCGTACACCTAGATTTTAAAGGTACGCACAGCTTCATACATCAGGCGGTGAGAGGAGTGTAAGCATAATCTTACGCCAACATATACGCCCGTTTCTACGCAAGAATGATAAATGAGGGTGTGACGGCTGTATACTTGTATTGTGGTCTTTGCCGTGTCTGGCTGTGTTTACTCCTCCTACAGGTGTGCTGCGGAGCTGAGGGAGTAATCAGGTGGATTGGGTGCACCGGTTGTACAGGTGTGCCTGTCTTTAAAAGCGTCCTGTTTGGCGTCCTCATGGAGCGTTCCATCTGGTCCAATCGATCCCTGGCCAGGACCGAGAGGTTGATCGGCGTTGCGGCGTACGGAGAGAACTTGCGAGTTAGACTTTGTTATAAAGATTGTGTCAATAAAGAGATTATTGTAACCGCCGTGATCGTTTGCTCCCTCCTTCTTTGTTGCTCCCTAGTAAGGGCGTAACAAGTGGGGGCTCGTCGAACTAAATTTGAAATTGGATTCGTGCGATTGTTTGAAAAAAAAAAGAAAATGAAAAATCGTTGTTTTTGAAGGAGGGTAAAGGTAGGATATTTAATTCGATATTTTGAATATTTGTAAAATTGTCCGCCTATTTGGAAATTGAAAGTGTTGGAACGCTCCATTAGTTAAATTGGGCTCTATATGAAATAATTTGTAGGGAGTATTTGGGGAACAAACCTTCCAGGTAGGTTTAGTGCGTGTCCTTGGGCACGTAGTTTTTTATTTTAGTTTGTTATTTTTGGTTGGCTCGGGGCTTAGAGCAGTTGTCTCGGGAGCACATCCGAGGTTTGGGGGGCGATTCGGCAATTGGTCGTCTTCCCAAACTTGCGGGATTTAGTGCATAAGTACCCGGTCTTGGGCCAACTGAAGACTAGGGTTCAGTTAGTTTAGGTGGAGGGTTTAGTTCTTTAAATAATCCCTGATTCGACGTGTGAAGATTTTTTTTTTTTCTCTCTCTCTCTTTTGGGGCAAAGGGTGTGTTGTCGTTTTTCTTTTTCGTTTGTAAGGGTGAGCGTGATTATTGTAATGATGGCTACTGAAGTTATTGAAACATTTTCTCAGTCTCCGTCTGAGGAATTGTTAGAGGAAATGACCAAAGAACAATTGTTGGAGTTAGCTGCACATTATAACATCGAGCTAACATATAATCAAAAAAGGTCAAAGGAAGGAATTAAATTAATCATTGAGTCTGCGTTGTGTGACCTTAAAATCTTGAGTGTAAAGTCTAAATTGCCTGATTCTGCTGCATTGTCGGCTGTAAGTATGCCTATTCCAACTAATCCTACATTGTCTGTTGTAAATACCTTTTCATTTGAGCAACAGAAGGAATTGTTGATGATCCAGCGTGATACTGAGTGTGAGAAGCGACGCTTGGAATGTGACAAGCTACGCTTGGAGTTGGAGTTGGAGGAGAGCCGGCAAAAGGTAGAGCAACAGCGTTTACAGATTGAAAGGCGTCGACTGGAGTTACAGGGAGAAGGTAAACCAGTAGACGCAGGATTTGATGATGATTCGACGAAACTGAGTGTGGCTCATAATTTACGTTTAGTACCGCCGTTTAATGAGTCTGAGGTGGAGATTTTTTTTCTCCTGTTTGAGCGAGTCGCAGCAGCGTATAAGTGGAATGAGGTTGAACGCGCTATGTTGCTTCAGTGCGTTTTAACAGGTAAAGCCCAACGAGTCTATGCTACGCTATCTGATGCTGACAGCCAGAATTATGAAGCCATTAAAGCGGCGGTGTTAAAAATTTATGAGCGCGTGCCAGAAAGCTATCGACAACAGTTTCGTACGTTACAGCGAAAGGCGAATGAAACAAATGTTGAGTTCGTAAGAGAGTTGACTGTGCAGTTTGATCGATGGTGTACAGCGGCAGAGTGTACAACAATAGACAAGCTGGGAGAGTTAATTTTATTTGAACAATACAGAAATACCCTTCCTGAGATTGTAGCCACTTATGTTGCAGAGCGTCAGATTAAAACTGCTTCAGAAGCTGCACTGCTGGTGGATGACTGGGAACTTATTCATAAGCCCCGTGGTGGTAAATTCGGAGAACATCAGGTTCATGCACGGGGGAATTTTTCTAGTGTCCCTATGAGTCCAACCCGTAGTTTTTGGGAAAAAACGACAAGTAACTATGACAACTGTAATTATTGTTTCGGAAAGGGACATTGGAAGTCGAATTGTCCAGTGCTTAAGTCAAAGACTTCCAAGTGAAATTTGCCAGCTTGCCATAACCGAACCCGTTGTTAAAGCCAGCTCTTTGCGTCAATTCCGGCTGTATGTCAACCGTTTGATCTTATTGATTGCGCTGGTTCACTTCCTCGATCAGAAGAAGTCATGGTGTGTGTCATGGTGTGTGTCATGGTGTGTGTCATGGTATGTGTCATGGTGTATGTCATGGTGTGTGTCATTGTGTGTGTCATTGATGTTGATTGGTGTGTAAGTATAGGCCTATATTTAAATTGTATTGGTTGTTAGTGCGGTTATGATTGCTTATTTTTGGCGGAAACTTATTGGTTTCCTTTTTTTAAGGGGGGGAGTGTGACGGCTGTATACTTGTATTGTGGTCTTTGCCGTGTCTGGCTGTGTTTACTCCTCCTACAGGTGTGCTGCGGAGCTGAGGGAGTAATCAGGTGGATTGGGTGCACCGGTGTACAGGTGTGCCTGTCTTTAAAAGCGTCCTGTTTGGCGTCCTCATGGAGCGTTCCATCTGGTCCAATCGATCCCTGGCCAGGACCGAGAGGTTGATCGGCGTTGCGGCGTACGGAGAGAACTTGCGAGTTAGACTTTGTTATAAAGATTGTGTCAATAAAGAGATTATTGTAACCGCCGTGATCGTTTGCTCCCTCCTTCTTTGTTGCTCCCTAGTAAGGGCGTAACAAGGGCCACTCACACTCACTCACACTCTCACTCAATCTCACACGCTCACACGCTCACACTCTCACACTCACTCTCTTACTCACTCTCACATGCTCACACTCACTCTCTTACTCACTCTCACACTCACTCTCACACTCACTCACGCTCAGTCTCACACTCTCACGCTCACTCTCACTCTCTCACGCTCACTCTCTCACGCTCACTCACTCACGCTCACTCTCACGCTCACTCTCACGCTCACTCTCACGCTCACTCTCATCCTCACTCTCACACGCTCATCTCTCACGCTCACTCTCTCACGCTCACTCGCTCACTCTCACGCTCACTCTCTCACGCTCACTCTCATGCTCACTCTCTCTCACGCTCACTCTCTCACGCTCACTCTCTCACGCTCAATCACTCACGCTCACTCTCACGCTCACTCTCACGCTCACTCTCATCCTCACTCTCACTCTCTCACGCTCACTCTCTCACGCTCACTCTCACTCGCTCACTCTCACGCTCACTCTCTCACGCTCACTCTCTCACGCTCACTCTCTCACGCTCACTCTCTCACGCTCACACGCTCACTCTCTCACGCTCACTCTCTCTCACGCTCACGCTCACTCTCTCATGCTCACTCTCACGCTCACTCTCTCACGCTCACACGCTCACACGCTCACTCTCTCATGCTCACTCTCACTCTCACACTCTCGCTCACTCACTCTCACTCACTCTCTCACTCTCACTCACTCTCACACTAACTCTCACACTCACTCTCACCCTCACACTCACCCTCACACTCACCCTCACACTCACCCTCACACTCACTCTCTCACACTCACCCTCACACTCACCCTCACACTCACTCTCTCACACACACACATTGCTTTACCAGTACACCTTCCTGGCCTTCTGTATGCTGGTCACCGTCTGCACTTCTTTCAGTGTCTGTTTGGTCTTTTTCTCAGCAGATTTGAAGGCCTTGAATCCAAAGAAAAAAATCTTTCAACAAACCCGCAGCCGATAATAAACACACACCTCATCTCGTCTCGTCTCACCTTTTGTGCCGCTTCCACGGTTTTCTGCTCTTTTTTGGCGGCGGTTCTCTTGCAGTCGTAGTACCTGTGGAGAGATTGGTGTTTGCGTAAGCGAGTCGTTCAGCATCAGCTCACAGTATTCACACACACTCACTTCTTTGCATTGGCGTAAGCCGAGAGATTCAGATCCACGTCCACTAGAACCGGTTTGTCCTTGTCCAGTTTTCCTCTCGGCCCTTTATCCCTGCTCTTGCTCTTCTTGCCCTTCAGCGGCGCTGGTTCCTCAGAGGTCCTGCTGGAGTCCGTGTGTTCGGGCTCCCCGTCCTCTGGAGCCACATACGGGTTTCTGCAGGGAAAGAGGAGGAGCGAGTGAGTGAGCGAGTGCTGTGGTTTATTGTTAAATATACAATTAAAGGGTACCTATTATGGATTTTTCAAAATTGCCCTTCATGTAGTGTGTAACATAGATCGAAGTGAACGAAAACATCATGCAAAGTTTTAAACATGAAAGTTCACCGTATACAAAGTTATTGTCTCTCAAAAGTAAGAGTCGACTCTGAGTCGCTGATATGAATCGTTCGACGAACGATGCTTTTCCTTTGTCTAGTTCACGTCAACTTGACAAGTTATTTGAATAAGATACGCCCTCTTATTGCGTTCGGAGACCAGTGTTGCCAGGTCCGTATATGCCTGCACTGTTTCCGCGGGTTGTTTGTGTAGAGCACGGGTTGACGCGATTGTTTTACCCACTGGAACATGATTGTTATTGGGGAAACACCCGGGAACGCTATTTGACTATTTTTGGCCCTGATTGGGTTAGTTTTGATGAGTAATTGGGCTGGTTTTGTTGTGCAGACCTGGCAACCCTGCCGGAGACGCCAGGGAAAACTAACATCATGTCGAGAGTTGAGTCGCTGTTTTGAAGTGCGACGCAAAAGCAAACTTTTTTCATCTGCCCAGTGAGGAGCATTTGAAGACTAAGTGGCTACAGTTCATATATACAACTATACCACAGAAGTATAGCCCGGACCTTGTTGTGTTCGCGTCATTTTGAAGATGATTGCTTCACAAACCTAAATGCTATAAGTATGGATTTGCTGAATACTGGATACTGAAGGTTCAGTACCGAGTTTATTTGGATCAGCTTCCTTCTCCGAATCACAAACTGTAAGTATTATTAATATTAATTGTTGCTTTTATGTTTCATGCTCAATAAGTATGTGTGTGTGTTGTGTACGCACAGCGCATAGGTCGTCAGTTGTATTGAAATATGTGAAGTGTTTGTCGTTGTTAATGGATTTGTCATAAAGAATATAGCTATAACGTTACCTCTTAGTACTGCATTATCAATATGTTTATGCGTTGGGCTAACGCAAAAAAAGACTGAATGTGCTTTTACCACTAAACTTTGGGCTATGGTAGCTAACATATCACTGCAGATTAGCGTCACGCAAGGGAGGGGTTTGGAAAAATGACTCGCTAAACGATTCATATGGGAGTCGGTGAGCAAATCAATTAAAAATAAATGCACATTATAAGACAACAAAAGTGTTTTTTGTCATTGCATGCTCGTAAAACTGTTGTTGGGGACTCCCAGAACATTATTAGGAACATTTTAAATGCCATAATAGGTACCCTTTAAATGTCCCCAACTAAGCAAGCCAAAAGGCAATGGACTTTCATGTGGTCATGCGTGTGTGTGTGTGTGTGTGTGTGTGTGTGTGTGTGTGTGTTGTGTGTGTGTGTGTGTGTGTGTGATTCACCTGAGCAGCATGGTCATGTGTGTGTGAGAGAGAGAGTCACCTGAGCAGCATGGTCATGTGATCACACGTGTGTGTGTGTGTGTGTGTGTGTGTGTGTGTGTGTGTGTGTGTGTGTGTGTGTGTGTGTGTGGTGTGTGTGTGTGAGAGAGAGAGTCACCTGAGCAGCATGGTCATGTGATTGCTCTGCAGCTTCAGCTCTTTGATAGCGCAGGCCACGGGATCTCCGGCCGCTTGAGCTTCCTTCACGATCTGCCCGATCTCGGCCCAGTCCACCTGATTGGCCAGCGCACTGCGCACCACCGTCAGCGCTCGCTCCACCGTCGACAGGTTCATCTCCACCAGCTCTCCCTTCAGCCGGTCCACTTCCTGCACGCACGCACACACACACACACACACACACACACACACACACACACACACACACACACACACACACATACACACACACACACACACACACACGTTCAACAGACTGACTTCATGCAGCAGACATTCTCTTCTTTTCTGATACCAATCTTTCATTTGAAAGTCACGTGTCTAGTATCTGTAAAACCGCATTTTTCCATCTTAAAAATATATCTAAATTACGTCATATGCTCTCACTGACAATGTGGAACAATTAGTTCATGCTTTCATGACCTCAAGGCTAGATTATTGTAATGCTCTACTGGTGGTTGCCCTGCACGCTTAATAAACAAACTACAGCTAGTTCAAACGCAGCCGCTAGAGTTCTTAATGTGTCAGAACCGTGCGTGTGAGACAGAAGTCTGCGCCTGATGAACGTTGTGTGTTGTGTGTGTGGTTGTGTGTGTGTGTGTGTGTTGAGACAGAAGTCTGCGCCTGATGAGACGTGTGTGTGTGTGAGACAGAACCTGCGCCTGATGAGACTGTGTGTGTGTGTGTGTGAGACAGAAGTCTGCGCCTGATGAGACGTGTGTGTGTGTGTGTGGTGTGTGAGACAGAAGTCTGCGCCTGATGAGACGTGTGTGTGTGTGAGACAGAAGTCTGCGCCTGATGAGACTGTGTGTGTGTGTGTGTGTGAGACAGAAGTCTGCGCCTGATGAGACGTGTGTGTGGTGTGTGTGTGGTGTGTGTTGTGTGTGTGAGACAGAAGTCTGCGCCTGATGAGACGTGTGTGTGTGTGTGGTGTGTGTGTGTGTGTGTGGTGTGTGTGTGTGTGTTGTGTGAGACAGAAGCCTGCGCCTGATGAGACGTGTGTGTGTGTGTGTGAGACAGAAGCCTGCGCCTGATGAGACGTGTGTGTGTGTGTGAGACAGAAGCCTGCGCCTGATGAGACGTGTGTGTGTGTGGTGTGTGTGTGTTGTGTGTGTGAGACAGAAGTCTGCCCTGATGAGACTGTGTGTGTGTGAGACAGAAGCTGCCTGTGAACTGTGTGTGTGTTGAGAGAAGTCTGTGTGGACGTGGTGTGTGTGAGACAGAAGTCTGCACCTGATGAGACGTGTGTGTGAGACGAGTGTGTGAGTGTGTGTGTGTGTTGAGACAGAAGCTCTGCACCTGATGAGACGTGTGGTGTGTGAGACAGAAGCCTGCACCTGATGAGACGTGTGTGTGTGTGTGAGACAGAAGTCGCACCTGATGAGACGTGTGTGTGTGAGAGAAGTTGACCTGATGAACGTGTGTGTGTTGAGACAGAACTGCACCTGATGAGACGTGTGTGTGTGAGACAGAAGTCCTGCACCTGATGAGACGTGTGTGGTGTTGAGCGAGCTGCATGATGAACGTGTGTGTTGTGAGACAGAAGTCCTGCACCTGATGAGACTGTGTGTGTGAGACGAGTCTGCACGTGTGTGTGTGTGTGTGAGACAGAAGCCTGCGCCTATGATGGAGCGTGTGTGTGTGTGTGTGTGGTGGGTAGTGTGTTGTTGAGTGTTGAGACAGAGCCTGCCTGATGAGACGTGTGTGTGTGTGTGAACAGACTCGCTTGGGTGTTGTGTGTGTGTGTGAGACAGAAGCTGCGCCTGATGAGACGTGTGTGTGTGTGTGTGTGAGACAGAAGTCTGCGCCTGATGAGACTGTGGTGTGTGTTGTGGTGTGTGTGTGAGACAGAAGTCTGCGCCTGATGAGTAGTGGGTGTGTGTGTGGACAGAAGTCTGCGCCTGATGAGACGTGTGTGTGTGTGGTGTGTGTGTGTGTGTGTGTGTGTGTTGAGACAGAAGTCTGCGCCTGATGAGACGTGTGTGTGTGTGTGTGTGTGTGAGACAGAAGCCTGCGCCTGATGAGACGTGTTGTGTGTGTGTGTTGAGACAGAAGTCTGCGCCTGATGAGACTGTGTGTGTGTGTTGTGTGTGGTTGAGACAGAAGTCTGCGCCTGATGAGACGTTGTGTGTGTGTGTTGTAGACAGAAGTCTGCGCTGATGAGTTTACAGACTGCTGAGAACGTGTGTGTGGTGTTGTGTGTGTGTGGACAGAATCTGCGCTGATGAAGTGTGTGTGTGTGTGTGAGACAGAAGTCTGCGCCTGATGAGACGTGTGTGTGTGGTGTGTGTGTGTGTGAGACAGAAGTCTGCCCTGATGAGACGTGTGTGTGTGTGTGTGTGAGAACAGAAGCCTGCGCCTGATGAGACGTGTGTGTGGAGAGGGGGATGTGTGTGTTGTGTTGTGGTTGTGTGTGTGTGTGTGTGAGACAGAAGTCTGCGCCTGATGAGACGTGTGTGTGTGTGTGTGTGAGTGTTGTGGTGTGTGTGTGTGAGACAGAAGCCTGCGCCTGATGAGACGTGTGTGTGTGTGTGTTTTGTGGTTGTGTGTGTGTGAGGACATCGTCTGCGCCTGATGAGACGTGTGTGTGTGTGTGTGTGTGTGTGTGTGTGTGAGGACTCGGCTGCGCCTGATGAGACGTGTGTGTGTGTGTGTGTGTGTGTGTGTGTGTGAGGACTCGTCTGCGCCTGATGAGACGTGTGTGTGTGTGTGTGTGTGTGTGTGAGGACTCGTCTGCGCCTGATGAGACGTGTGTGTGTGTGTGTGTGTGTGTGTGTGAGGACTCGTCTGCGCCTGATGAGACGTGTGTGTGTGTGTGTGTGTGTGTGAGAGGACTCGCCTGCGCCTGATGAGACGTGTGTGTGTGTGTGTGTGTTGTGAGGACTCGTCTGCGCCTGATGAGACGTGTTGTGTGTGTTGTGTGAGTGTGTGATGATGTGTGTGGTGTGTGTGAGACTCGTCTGCGCCTGATGAGACGCTGTGTGGTGTGTGTGTGTGTGGTGTGAGGACTCGCCTGCGCCTGATGAGACGTGTGTGTGTTGTGTGTGTGTGTGTGAGGACTCGTCTGCGCCTGATGAGACTGTTGTGTGTGTGTGTGTGTGTGTGTGTGAAGGACTCGCTCTGCGCCTGATGAGACGTGTGTGTGTGTGTGTGTGTGTGTGTGTGAGAGGACTCGTCTGCGCCTGATGAGACGTGTGTGTGTGTGTGTGTGTGTGTGAGAGGACTCGCCTGCGCCTGATGAGACGTGTTGTGGTGTGTGTGTTGTGTGTGTGTGTGTGAGAGGACTCGCCTGCGCCTGATGAGACGTGTGTGTGTGTGTGTGTGTGTGTGTGTGTGTGTGTGTGAGGACTCGTCTGCGCCTGATGAGACTGTGTGTGTGTGTGTGTGAGGACTCGCCGCGCGCCTGATGAGACGTGTGTGTGTGTGTGTGTTGTGTGTGTGTGTGTGTGTGTGTGTTGTGTGTGTGTGTGTGTGTGTGTGTGGTGTGTTGTGTGAGGACTCGCCTGCGCCTGATGAGACGTGTGTGTGTGTGTGTGTGTGTGTGTGGTGTGTGTGTGTGTGTGTTGTGTGTGTGTGTGTGAGGACTCGTCTGCGCCTGATGAGACGTTGTGTGTGTGTGTGTGTGTGTGTGAGGACTCGTCTGCGCCTGATGAGACGTGTGTGTGTGTGTGTGTGTGTGTGAGAGGACTCGCCTGCGCCTGATGAGACGTGTGTGTGTGTGTGTGTGTGTGTGTGTGTGTGTGTGTGAGGACTCGTCTGCGCCTGATGAGACGTGTGTGTGTGTGTGTGTGGTGTGTGTGTGAGGACTCGTCTGCGCCTGATGAGACGTGTGTGTGTGTGTGTGTGTGTGTGAGAGGACTCGCCTGCGCCTGATGAGACGTGTGTGTGTGTGTGTGTGTGTGTGATGAGGACTCGTCTGCGCCTGATGAGACGTGTTGTGTGTGTGTGTGTGTAGGACTCGTCTGCGCCTGATGAGACGTGTGTGTGTGTGTGTGTGTGTGTGTGTGTGGTGTGAGAGGACTCGCCTGCGCCTGATGAAGAGCCTCCAGCCGCTGCTCATGATCTCGTCTGACGTTCTCCAGTTTCTTCAGCGCCTGTTTCTCCTGATGAAGCGCTTTCATGTCCAGCTTCTGGCCCTCCATCTTAGAGAAGAACTCATCCACTGCCTGAGACCCAACAGGTGTACACACACACACACACACACATTAATACAATGTAAGAGATAAAAATATCTCATTTTTATTTAGTACTTGCCCTTCAGAAGATACTGTAAGAGAAAATAATAATTTCCATAATTTTCCATCCTCCTGGTTCTTCATAACGTGTGTTAGCATCTGTAATAATTGTGTTTTAAGTTCTATAGTTCTAAAAACTAAGTTCAGTGTTTATGATGCTCTTATTCTCAGTCGTGGCCTGATGGTTAGAGCGTCAGACCGGCAACCCAGAGACGCTGGTTCTATTCTTGTGTGTGTGTGTGTTTTCACCACTCACTCTTCCGGGTGTGTGGTGTGTGTGTGTGTGTGTGTGTGTGTGTGTGTGTGTGTGTGTGTGTGTGTCACCATCCTTCACATGTCACTTTCACTATAATTTGTTGTTAATAGCAGACTCACACACTCTGCACTCCACAAACCCGGTACTAACCTTGTTAAAAGACTCAAACTCAACATAGCGGCTTTTTGCATGTTGACAAAAGAGAAAGGGATGAAATTCTTCATACCTGTGAAAGACAGATTTATAATTAACGATTAATAACTGCATGTGACAGTAAAGCTGTGAGTTTATCAGCATCAGAGGATCATACGTGAGCAACTCTTCATCCGCTGCATCTGGACTCATGCTCGGCTTCCTCTCGCTGTTCTGGATGATGAAGCCCTTGAAGAGAACAGAACCAGACAAGCCGTCACAACCCGATCATGTGACCCGGTCATGTGACCTCTCTCGGGCCGAACCCGATCATGTGACCTCTCTTGGTCAGAACCCGATCATATGACCCGATCATGTGACCTCTCTCGGTCAGAACCCGATCATGTGACCTCTCTCGGTCAGAACCCGATCATGTGACCCGGTCATGTGACCTCTCTTGGTCAGAACCCGATCATATGACCCGATCATGTGACCTCTCTCGGTCAGAACCCGGTCATGTGACCTCTCTCGGGCTGAACCCGATCATGTGACCCGGTCATGTGACCTCTCTTGGTCAGAACCCGATCATGTAACCCGATCATGTGACCTCTCTCGGTCAGAACCCGATCATGTGACCCGGTCATGTGATCTCTCTTGGTCAGAACCCGATCATGTGACCCGATCATGTGACCTCTCTCGGTCAGAACCCGATCATGTGACCCGGTCATGTGATCTCTCTTGGTCAGAACCCGATCATGTGACCCGATCATGTGACCTCTCTCGGTCAGAACCCGATCATGTGACCTCTCTCGGTCAGAACCCGATCATGTGACCGGGTCATGTGATCTCTCTTGGTTAGAACCCGATCATGTGACCTCTCTCGGTCAGAACCCGATCATGTGACCTCTCTCGGTCAGAAGCCGGTCATGTGACCCGGTCATGTGACCTCTCTCGGTCAGAACCCGATCATGTGATGTCTCTCGGACAGCAGACACTCACCCTTCCACTGAAGTCGGCTGTTTTCTCCATGTAATCCTCTGCCATCTGCAGCGCCTCCAGGACTTTAGCACTTCCTGTAAACGACACAATGATAGTTTGCATCGGACCATGTTAACACTTCCAGTGACGGTTTATTGGTTTGCATAAATCATCTTTACCCTGAGAAACATCAAACTGGCCGTCGACTTTAGAGAGACCCGGCAGCCCGACGGCCATGAGGCAGTGTTCAATGAGCGGTCCGCCGTACGCTGCACACACACACACACACACACACACACACACACACACACAACACACAACACACACACACACACACACACACACACACAACATCATTAGCAGCAGCAGTCTGTGAGTGAGTGTGTGTGTGTGTGTGTGTGTGTGTGTGTGAGAGAGTAAGTGACAAATTGTGTGTGTGTGTGTGTGTGTGTCTGTGTGTGTGTGAGTGAGAGTGTGTGTGAGAGAGTAAGTGACAAAGTGTGAGTGTGTGTGAGTGAGTGAGTGAGTGAGTGAGTGAGTGAGTGAGTGTGTGTGTGAGAGAGTAAGTGAGAAAGTGTGTGTGTGTGTGTGTGTGTGTGTGTGTGTGTGCGTAACAGCTGTTTATAATAATGCATTAGGCGTGTGACATACGCAGATGAGGATTCAGAATCCGCTTGACTTGTTCTCCACTCTGAGCTTCAGACAGGATCTCTGTGAGTCTGAGGAGAGCAACGACACGAGCCGTCAGAGGTTCATACAGCACACACACATGCTTCTGTCAGAGTGTGTGTGTGTGTGTGTGTACCGGGTCAGGCTGATGAGCGGCTCCACGGGTCTGGCGTTCTCCACAGGGTATCGTTCCCTCACTGCGATCTTCACGTCCACGTCCTCGGCCTCAGCCGTACGGAAGCGCAGCAGATTCAGGATCGTGAACTGATGATCCGTCAGGATGATGTTCCCCTGAGAACACACACACACACACACAGTTACAGCACCGTTACTGTTACAGCACTGGCCCTGATTCCTGCGGTGGAAACGTGGTTTATGAGTGTGTGTTAGTGCGGTTCTCACGCGGTCGTAGAGCTCGAGGATCAGGTGATACGCCGCCTCATCAGAGCCGAACTGCAGATCCACGATCCGGTCCACTCCGAGCTGATGAACATGAACCAGCCGCCGGGACTTCAGATGCTTCCGGCACTGAGGGATCCACACACACACTCAGTGACATCATCGACACACACACACTCGCTCAGTGATGGACTTCAGCAATAATAACGAGTCTGCAACTGTACTTTCATGGCGAATCCCGACGGCATGATGTTCTTGGGCCAGTCGAACTCAGTGCAGTGGATCCTGATGCCAGACTCGACCAGCAGCACCGACTTACAGTCCGGCCTGAACACACACACACACACACACACACACACACACACACATTACATCATCTGAACTTTTATTTAAGATTTCATGTGGATGATGATAATGTGAAGTATGACTCTTGGCAAGTAATATGGAGTTTAACCCTCTGGGGTCCAAGAACGCACCCGTGCGTTTTGCTCGTTTTTTTTTTTTAGCAATGCAAAATAAACTCAAACGGCTCTGTTAATTTTAATCTTTCATTTTTGTGTTACACATCAATCGATCCTGTTCAGTTTCTATTTTTTTTTCTGTATACTCACAATAAAAATAAAGTTTTTTGCTTTTGTAAAATACAGAAAATAAACAGGGTGTGCATTCTGCCTCTCCGTCTCCGTGAACTGTTTTTCTGGAGCACGTCTCTAAACTTAAACAAAACTCAGCGAATACTATTCACCCAGCCATAAGCAATATGTCTTTTAAATCATTTGAGTTTGTACTTTTAAATGATCCGATTCAAAACTAGGGTTGTGCTCAGAATATCGATACAACGATACATCGTCATGAACTTCTGGCGATGCGCGTATCGATACTGTTGTGCTTTTGAATGTAGCCAATTCAGGGCTCTAATTTCGGCGCGTGTTATATAAAAAATATATACTATGGAAGTCAATGAGACCAGAAACTGTCTGCTTACTGATATTCTTCTAAATATCAGAAAATCGGCTGAATGGATTCGAAAATGGTCAAACTCAACTGTTTAACTCTGGGGGAATTGTAAAATGAGCCTATTTCCAAAAAAAGTGGAGTATCCCTTTAAGTTTTGTTTAGTCATTGAGCAGTGTAGACATGCTTCAGTGTCACTATAATTGTCACTTCAGTTATTGAGGCAGACTTTAAAAGCAGAAGGAAGAGCCATTCTAAGCATTTTTATTTATTTAACTCATTGTTTTTTTATGACAAAAACTAAATTGTTTTTCAGTTATCACAACTGTTATAACATTGTTACTAAACTCAGCTCAAAAGAAATTTAAATTCCAAATTGATCCATATCGTGATACGTATTGTATCGTGGCTTTAGTATCGTGATGCGTATCGTATCGTGACATTGTTGGTGATACACAGCCCTATTCAAAACTAAAATTAATATTCTCCGTTTATGTAATCTATATAAAAAGAGAGAGGTGTCCGCCGTTCTCATTATCTTTCTCTCAGCTCATTATTTTCCTAATGTGACACGCCCACGGAGAGCACCAAATGCTAATGATCTCAAGCAACACATTGAGAGTGTAAACGCCCATATAAACTCTGTAAACACACGATATTTTTTAGTCAGATTAAGATTCGTCTTGCGCGGCTATGAGGAATAATCCTGAGACATTTACCTCAGAACAAGTGCTGGTTTATTTTCACTTCGAGGAGCGAGGAGGATTGTGATGTAGAAGTGTGTAAGTGTTTTATTCTTGTGCTTTGTTCTAATCGCGATATAGAATAACGTTAGTGTCTGTAAACGCAAAAATAGCATACTGTTTAAATGTGAATCATGTTTCTGTGTGTGTGTGTGTGTGTGTGTGTGTGTGTGTGTGTGTGTGTGTGTGTGTGTGTGTGTGTGTGTGTGAATGAATGAATGCACAGATACGCACTGTTACAGACGAAAGAAAAGACAACATTTCGTTGACTAGTTTTGGATAAAGTTTTTACTCTAAAATAGACATCAAATAAGCTTTTGTTAGGAGTTTCTGCTCATATGTTAAATATATAGTATGTTTTGTCAATAAACAAATCAACTAAGATGTTATAGTGTTTGTTCCAATGCAAGCTATATCAAAATAATAAATCCTTAACTTTGAAATATGTATGATCAAACTAAGACAATTTTCTTTTCAAGATGTTTCCAACTCTAACTTTGAACCAAGTCTGTAGAATGGCCCATATAAACTATTTGAACAGGATTTGTTTCCAGGTAATGACTAAAAATGTGCTTTTGACTTTCATTTATATATATATATATATATATATATATATATATATATATATATATATATATATATATATATATATGTATGTATGTATGTATGTGTGTGTGTGTGTGTGCGTGTGTGTGATATATATATATATATATATTGTTCTTGCATTCTTTCTTGTGTGACAGACCTGAATGAAAGGCTCATTATTATGCAGGGTCTTTGTCTTATCCGGTGTGAACCAACTAATTATTCACAAGGGGGTTGGGCCATTGATCCCCATTCGCATATTGCCTTGGCAAACAAAAAAAATGTTTTTCACAATCAATAATTAATCAATCTATTGTGTTATGTGAATGATTAGGCAAGATGATTTTCAGATCATTTTGAAGCAAAAACTCTAGGCGACAACTTCCATTAGTCAAAAGTCTTGTGGACACATATTTAGTATGTGTTTTGTGGCCTTATTTCAGAAACTTTTATTTTTAGTTTTTTTAATAAACATGCATAGACAATATTCTCTCAAAAATACAAACATGTATACAAACATATATTATGGTAGCCCCGTTTGTGCTATATAGAGTGAAGAGTGGGGGGGGGGGGCATGTTTTCCGATATATTGGGCATCTTTTGATCCTATCTTATACTCATCTCATGCGGTTCCCTTTTCATATAATCAATATAGATGAAATAAAAAAAATAACATTATATTATTTAAACATAGGCTATATATGAAACATATGTTTCAGTTTTTAAACTTATATTTAAGTGTCACACGTACAGACTCCATGTAGGCCTATGATTCGCTCTTTTGTTGTTCTGTTTTCTTTCAGGATCAAAAATAGGCCTACAACAAATGAAAGCGTTTATCTGTATTTCCGACTGATGAGAACTATGCATATACATTCACAAATCAGTCAATTTTGTATTTTATTATGAGATTTTATTCTAATGTGATCAGTGACTCAAGCACTGATGGACCATTTCCACATTTGCAGTAAAAACTTGAAATATAAATTATCAGAAATGCATTTAATACCAATATATTGAAACGTCTGTTTATATAGGAGGTGTTGCTGTAATTTATAGTAATATTCTCAAAACCACTAAGAAATCTAGTTTTAAATATACTTCTTTTGAAGTGTTGGTGCTTAATGTAAATATATATAGTGTAAACGATAAATCACGTTTGAGAATTCTGCTGGCTACTGTATACAGGCCACCAGGGCACCATAAAGACTTTATCAAAGAATTTGCTGACTTTCTATCAGAATTTGTATTGGCTGCAGATAAAGTCCTAATTGTTGGTGATTTTAATATACATGTAGATAATGAAAAAGATGCATTGGGATTGGCATTTAAAGACATTATAAACTCAATTGGAGTGAGACAACACGTGTCAGGATCTACTCATTGTCGTAATCATACTCTTGATCTAATATTATCACATGGAATAGATGTTGATGCCGTTGAAATTCTGCAGCAGAGCGACGACATCTCCAATCATTATCTAGTCTCGTGTAAATTACATTTAGCCAAGGCTGCAAAGCCGACACTCGTGTTATAAATATGTTAGACCTATCACTTCTGCCACTAAAGATTGCTTTATCAATAATCTTCCTAATCAGTTTCATAATCTCAGCATCCCGGATAGCTTAGAAGAACTTGATATTGCAACAGAAACTTTTAACTCTCTCTTTTCCAGCACTTTAGACACAGTTGCTCCGCTGCGCTTAAAGAAGATCAAAGAAAATAGTCCAACGCCGTGGTACAACGAGCACACACACACACACACACACACACACACACACACACACACACACACACACACACACACACTTATTCTGATGCCATTTTATCAAAATGGAGTTTTATCAAATTCGTAATTTCTTACTGCGTCATTGTATGGTTTGATTAGGCTGTCCAATAGAAACAGAATGACTAAGCTGATTAAAACTGCTTCTAAAGTAAGTTGAGTTCAACAAATATTGGGTTAGAACATTGTTAAAGAATGGGTTGTTATAAAAGCCTTTAGTATTCGATAATCAACTGTCCATTACACAGAGAGCTAGTTATACTCCCAACACTTTATATTCTATATATCTATAAAACATCAACACTCTCTGTCCTGAGACACACACACACACACACACACACACACACACACACACACACACACACACACACACACACACACACACACACACACACACACACACTCCATTGAAGGTTAAACTGCTATTGTTCTCCTCATTTGTAAGTCTTAGGTTAAAAGCATCTGCTAAATGATATGATTAAAACGTAAATATAATATCTCAGGATCACACATGTGAATCATGTTATGAATATCATCACACATGTACTTATTATATTTAATATTACACATTTACATGATCATGCTGTACTTTTTTGCTATATTTTTGCATGAGAGTGTAAGTGACTGTGTTTATGAGAGAGAGAGAGAGAGAGAGAGAGAGAGAGAGAGAGAGAGAGAGAGAGAGAGAGAGAGAGAGAGAGAGAGAGTGTGTGTGTGTGTGTGTGTGTGTGTGTGTGTGTGTGTGTGTGTGTGTGTGTGTGTGTGTGTGTGTGTGTCACCCACTTCTGCAGCCTGATCAGGTATGTTTTAGTGTCGATGTCATAGATGTTGTTGACTCTCATCCCGACACATCTGCACAAATAAACACGTCATTAATAACAGATGAGTGACGTACAGCAGATCAACATGATCACGTTACTGACGCATTCAAGATTATAGTTCTTACTTTGCGTTGATTTCTGCGATCACTGCCCTAATATCCACGGTATTAAACCTGCTCTTCATGATTAATTATTATTTTGAATTATGGCAACAAACTCTGAGTTCACACATCTGACATGCGACGAGTTCCGCGCAGCTTGTGCGCATGCGCACCTGTCCTTCTACGGAAGCCTGTTTGCGTTTTGAATGGAACAAACAGTAAATACAGAATAAAAGAATACATTTAAGATATTTAAAACCAGTAATAATAATAAATAATAATAATAATAATAATACATAAACCAAGATGGAACGAAAAAGATCTTCAGTTTATTCAGCAATGCATTTAGATTAATCCTGCTGTTTATTTAGCGATCATTCGACGCTAAACGCGTTCATTGTGCTGAAATGAGTCTCGGGCGAGAAAGCACTCGGTCGGAGAGCAAGACTCGATTATTGACACACAAAGGTGAGAATCTTTGATTAATGTCCACTAATGACGGTTGGTTGTGATCAGCGAAGAGCGCGTGACCTCTGCCGGTCAGAGTTCACGCGCACGCCGTTGCCATGGAGACCGGTGGCGGCTGCTCGACTCGCGCTGTAATGTCATTAATATCCATGTAATAAACGCGTGAATTTTCAGTTAAAACGTGAAATAAATGTATCGGTGTTGCTGACATGCGACGTCACCATCTGAGGAATGAACAGTAAGACACATTAATGTGTTTGTCGCCGTTGCTCGTGTTTGCTGTGTTTGAGCCCGTGTGTGTGCTGTAGATTACAGAGTGATCGAGAAGATCGGCGCGGGAACTTTCTCTGAGGTGATGAAGGTGAAGAACATGAAGGACGGAAAACATTACGCCTGCAAAACCATCAAGCAGAGCGTGGGGAGGTATGACGTCACCGGGCACTGTCCGTGACCTTCGGGTCACATGATTAACCCATTATAAACCCAGTGTGTGTGTGTGTGTGTGTGTTTGTGTTTGTGAATGAGTGTGTGTGTGGAGAGAGAGAGAGAGAGAGAGAGAGAGAGAGAGAGACTAAGATAGGGATGAGAGAGAGATGAGGAGAGAGAGATCAATCATATGTATTATGTGTTTCACTGAGCTGTAATGACGATGTGAACTCTTTCTACATGACGATGATGTTCTGATGATGTGATGTCAGTGTGGATCAGGCTCACGGGCTCGGGAGTTCAGGCATGAGCGTTTGAGTCATCATCCTCATCTAGTCGGTCGTAGCTCATCAGCTCATCTAGTGAGTGTGTATCATCAGCTCATCTAGTGAGTGTGTATCATCATCAGCTCATCTAGTGAGTGTGTATCATCATCAGCTCATCTAGTGAGTGTGTATCATCATCAGCTCATCTAGTGAGTGTGTATCATCATCAGCTCATCTAGTGAGTGTGTATCATCATCAGCTCATCTAGTGAGTGTGTATCATCAGCTCATAAGGGCTGCGTTCCAGTCACTTTTAGACACGCACTTGCGAACTTCCCTAAGCACTTCCCCTCGGGGGAATCCCTGCCGCCATTTTGAAGTGCGTTCCACTTCGAGGGAAGTTTATATGGACAGACACTTGTTCCCTCGATTTAGACCGAGGGAGCGAGTCTACTTCATATGTACACTTCATGCACCATATGGCCCACAATGCAGTATGATTGTGACGTCACCACAGATCTCGTCTAATCATAACCACAACAAACAACTCTATGATCTATTAATTATATTTTTTTAATGTAAAACAACCCAAACACACTATATACATTTGAATGCTGCATTAAACAAATTCTTAAAGTGAACATTTTTTAAAATAATAAATCAACTCCATAGCTGATTCCAAGTGATCAAGGGCTTAGGACGTTCCAGTTCAGCCCATGGCAGTTTCCGCCAGTAGTGGGCACTCGTGCAACGTAAGCAATGACTACATCCGAGTGAACGAGACCGAGGGAAGTTAGCGAGTGAAGGGCATGTCAATTTTGGACTGGAACGCAGCCCTAGTGAGTGTGTATCATCAGCTCATCTAGTGAGTGTGTATCATCAGCTCATCTAGTGAGTGTGTATCATCAGCTCATCTAGTGAGTGTGTATCATCAGCTCATCTAGTGAGTGTGTATCATCAGCTCATCTAGTGAGTGTGTATCATCAGCTCATCTAGTGAGTGTGTATCATCAGCTCAGCGTTAGGGCAATGCTAATATCTGAACTGATCTCAGCTCTGGTTCCACAGCGATAAAGACACTGGAACGCTGTCGCTGATATGCGAGCTCATGGACATGAACATATACGAGTTTATTAAAGGTATCGTGAGTTTGCTGCATCATGTTTGACATTAGGAGTTTTGAATAAGGATCACACCGACAGAATGTTTTCCTCTTCCAGGGCGGCAGCATCCAGTGTCTGAGAGCAAAGCCAAACACTTCCTGTTCCAGCTGTGCCGATCACTGGATCACATGCACAGGTGTGTGTGTGTGTGTGTGTGTGTGTGTGTGTGTGTGTGTGTGTGTGTGACGTTACTGACGCTGTTGTGTTCCTCAGTCGAGGGATATTCCACAGAGACGTGAAGCCGGAGAACATCCTGATCAAAGTAAGTCAAGGGTTTAAACTCATTTATTAACAGTCGTGTGCTTGTACACATACATGAGAACTTCACAACACGTGTGTGTGTGTGTGTGTGTGTGTGTGTGTGTGTGTGTGTGTGTGTGTGTGTGTGTGTGTGTGTGTGTGTGTGTGTGTGTGTGTGTGTGTGTGTGTGTGCGCGTAGCCGCATTTCCATTACCCTTCAAATTACGAATTGAAAATACGCCCAATGGAAACACGTCAATTACGCAAAAACTCCCATATATCGCTAAAAGGTTTTTACGCTCGCATGAGGAGGTTTTTCTGGCAGTTCGAAAAAGGAATATTTTGCAAAAATTTCCAATGGAAAGATTTTTGGGCATTTACAGTCAACTGACGTAGAGGATGCGCTGTGTTTGGACAGAATACGAGA
>CM070832.1:222500-275000 GCA_036326025.1 Chrosomus eos
CATCATCATGCTGGAATCTGGAACCCAGACTGTAGTTTATACACGGATATAAAGCACTAGTGCTGATAATCAGCTGCTGAGATGCTTTTAAATAAAGAACCTCAATCAGTCTCTGGAATCGCTTGTTTTCAGACTGTTTCTTATTACGCAGCTCCAACACTCCACACACTGATCATCACTGCTGACATCATCTCTGTGGTTGTGTTCCCTGTGTGTGAAGGTCTCGTGCGATGCGCTTTGATTTCCCTCCTCGGAAAGGCTGTGGGATTCCTCCACTGGTTCCTCACTGTTCCTCCGCTGGCCTGTCCCTGCTGGAGCAGATGCTGACCTACGACCCCGAGGAGCGCATTAGCGCCCGCGCAGCCCTGCAACACACCTGCTTTAGAGAGCTGCGGTCAGCACACACACTCACTCACTCACTCACTCACTCACTCACTCACTCACTCACTCACTCACTCACTCACTCACTCACTCACACTCACAGACACTCACTCACACTCTCTCTCTCACTCACTCACACTCTCACTCACACTCTTTCTCTCACTTTCTCACACTCACACTCTCTCACACTCACTCACTCTCACACTCACTCACTCACACTCACAGACACTCACTCACACTCACTCACTCACTCACTCACTCACACTCTCACTCACTCACACACACACTCACTCACTCACACACACACACACACACACACACACACACACTCACACTCACTCTCTCACACACTCACTCTCTCACACAAACTCTCTCTCTCTCTCTCTCACACACACACACACACACACACACACACTCACTCACTCTCTCTCTCTCTCACACTCTCTCTCTCACACTCACTCTCCACCACTCACTCACTCACACTCACTCTCTCTCACTCACACTCCCTCACTCACATACACACACTCACTCTCTCACACTCACTCTCTCACACTCACTCACACTCACTCTCTCACACTCACTCACACTCACTCTCTCACACCACTCACACTCTCTCTCACACTCACTCTCACACTCACTCAAACTCACTCACTCACAGACACTCACTCTCATACTCACTCTCACACTCACTCACTCACAGACACTCACTCTCATACTCACTCTCACACTCACTCACTCACTCTCTCACACTCACTCTCTCACAGACACTCACTCTCTCACACTTACTCACTCACACTCACTTGCTCACAGACACTAACTCACTCACAGACACTCCCTCACACACTCTCACACTCACTCTCTCACACTCACTCACTCACTCACACTCACTCTCTCACACTCACTCACACACTCACACTCACTCTCTCACACTCACTCTCTCACACTCACTCACTCACAGACACTCACTCTCTCTCACTCACTCACAGACACTCACTCACTCTCACACTCACTTGCTCACAGACACTAACTCACTCACAGACACTCCCTCTCTCACACTCACTCACTCACTCACAGACACTCACTATCTCACACTCACTCACTCTCTCTCACACACACACACGCTCTCTCACACTTACTCACTCTTTCTCACTCACACACTCACTCACACGTGTTCATCTCTCTGGTGTGTGTTAGAGTGGCAGAGAGGCGAGTGGGTCTGCGGAGGAAAGCTGAGGGAGAGTCCAGTAACACACCGGCGTCTGATCAGCTGTGGCGGCTCGCGAGACAGGGCCGGAGACAGGTAACCCTTCAGATCTTAGAACCACATGACCTCAGAATCGCATGACCTCAGAACCGCATGACCTCAGAATCGCATGACCTCAGAATCGCATGACCTCAGAACGGCATGACCTCAGAACCACATGCCATTTTAGTTGGACTAAAACATCCACCATCAAAATGAACACTGCCTCCCATTTTTAGTGTTTGGGAAAAGGTCATTTTCTTAAATTTGTGCTCTTTTACTTCATTCCCCCTTTGTACTGTGTTAATGTTAATAAAACATATTTGTTTTATTTCATTAAGAAATTAAATGCATTTTGACAGAAAGTAGTAGGTAGTGTCAGATCTGTGATGTTCCTCTTCTTCTCCTCAGCAACTGAAGCTTGACCAGCTCAGCCGACGCCACTTCCCTCTGGAGCTGCCGAAGCTCAACCTCGGGGTCCCGACACACACACTCCCGCTCGGGGTCCCGACACACACACTCCCGCTCGGGGTCTCGACACACACACTCCCGCTCCCTGCGCTGACGCCGGCCGACCGCGGCTCTCTGCCTGCCATCTCCAAGTGCCACTCGCGTCTCAACAAAGTAAACTAAACACTTTCGGTCCAATTATCCAGTTAAGATGAAACTGTGTACTGAATGTGTGTACTGTGTGTTTTCTTCTGAAGCCCAGAGAGGAGCCGCAGCACCTGAAGAGCTTCTACAGGCCTCGTGCGCTACAGCGCCACCCGCAGGACTACTGACGCCAGCCCACGCTAGTGCCTCGTGCGCTACAGCGCCACCCGCAGGACTACTGACGCCAGCAGAGCTCAGGCAACACTCACGTCACATACAATAAAGCTCTTTATACACACTGAAACGTGTTCAGACCAGTGCAAGCTGATATCTGCATCCCACATCATTATTACATCACATGTTTCAGACCGGTGAACACAGATTCTGATGATGTAGCATAAATATAAAGCAGACCATCATTTATCCCGCATCTGTGAACGAGAGCGGTCAGCAAGTGCCAGATCATCATTACACACGATCCTATATTTCCAGAGGTGCAGATTCATGATCACTGGTGTGACATACACACAACTACACTAACCGTCTTTATTACAGGGGTTTACACTACACTTCTGCAGTGCCATGCTTCAACATCATAAATCAGGGTTGCTTCTACATAGCGGTGTAACCATATCTTTGTCACGATTAGATACACGATACAATATTATTGCGATACTCCAAGACATATGATTAAAGTTTAACAAAGAGTGTACTGTTGATTCAAATGCTAAATTTAGTATTACTTTGTGTGTGTGAGAGAGAGAGAGAGAGAGAGAGAGAGAGAGTGCTGACCGCAGCTCTCTGGAGCAGGTGTGTGTGTGTGTGTGTGTGTGTGTGTGTGTGTGTAGTACTCAGTACTGAAACTCAATGCATGACAATAGAGACACAGCATAATATTCATGAAGCTGAAAATACAGGATTATTTTAGATGAATAATTAATAATAATAATAATTAATAATAATAATAATTCATTACATTTATATAGCGCTTTTCTGGACACTCAAAGCGCTTTACATAGAAGGGGGGGAATCTCCTCAACCACCACCAATGTGCAGCATCCACTTGGATGATGCGACGGCAGCCATATTGCGCCAGAACGCTCACCGCACACCAGCTTACTGGTGGAGAGGAGACAGTGATGAAGCCAATCAGTATATATGGGGATTATTAGGAGGCCATGATGGACAGAGGCCAAGGGGCAAATTTGGCCGGGATTTTTTGTGACCACAGAGAGTCAGGACCTCGGTTTAACGTCTCATCCGAAGGACGGTGCTATTTTGACAGTATAGTGTCCCCATCACTACACTGGGGTGTTAGGACCCACACAGACCACAGGGATAGCGCCCCCTGCTGGCCTCACTAACACCTCTTCCAGCAGCAACCTGGTTTTCTCAGAAGGTCTCCCATCCAGGTACTAACCAGACTCAGCCCTGCTTAGCTTCAGTGGGCAACCAGTCTTGGGCTACAGGGTGATATGGCTGCTGGCGGTAATATGCTTGATCTCCATCACTGACGACATTTAAAATAAATATAGGCCACTTTTTACTGGTAGTGTTCGGGGTTGATGCCAAATAAAGACATTTGTTATTATCAGGACCCACAAATATTCCCCCATTGGGATATTATACATTATATTCAACATTATATAGTGGTTTAATCTAGTACTGACACTAAAACTCATTACACCCTTACTTCTAAATGATCTCTTAAAGTAACATCACTGTATACTGATGCACACTGGGAAGATTTACATTAATGCATTTGGGCAGAAAATGTACCAAGCACTGAACAATGATAACACGCGGCTTAAATAAAAGTTATCTTATAAAGTAACAAAAGCATTGAATAAAATCAGTTTTGACTGGTTCTGAAAGCTGAAGTTCAGTGATACTGCGTCACACACTCAGGTTAAAGAACACAAAACAGGACGACACACACGAGACCAAACATCCGTGGACTTTTTTAATGAAGAACAAAATGTGAAATGCAAAAAGTTAACCACATGAATCAAAAATATGACACTTCCATCTTCCACATCCTGGTCTTCCCGGTTAGTGTATATTTGATTAATGACTGCTAGTCACAGAAGGGTTAGTCATGACTGGGTTAATAGTGTCTACTGCTCGATCCCAACACACAATGACTGAATATGAACTCTGGAAACCCTTTCATAAGATGTGTTTCTCCGTCCGCTAGACTTCCTGAGCTTCACGTGTTATTAGCCAGACCACACACTGTTTCGCTTACATAAATCTCCTATATTATCAAAATACATTTGGGTGACTTTTGTACAAGAGACAAGGAAAAATGAAACAGAAAAAGAAACAAAAAACAGAAACCTGCATATTTAAGATTATTTTTAATATTATTATGTCTATTTTCTGCTTTAGAAATGTCACTATTTCCTGTAATGATGACAAACTTCCACTAGAGTTACTGATCATTTGCTTTTGCCCCAATAAATCACTGAATTACAATATTATACATATAATACAAAGCAGATTTTTATCTGAAACAATATTAAAATAAATGCTCAATAGATACAAAGTTTTAATCATAATTCTCCACATTATACCGGTCTGTGAGTCCTCGCACACACAAATGTAAAGCCATTCTCTTCTAATAAACTATTAAGTGCAAACAAATTTTCTTTTTAAAAAACTAATGATTGCAGCATCCAGCTTTTCAGATTCAGATTTCAAGACAGAGGATATTAAAGCCGAGCGCATCACGGCTTCCCCGAACGTCGTCTTCTTTCTTTTTGTCTTTTTTGATCCTTTATAGTAGTTACAAAAAAACAAAAACCCAAAATAAAATCAGTGCAAAGTTTAACAATGGGGGTCAAATCTATTCCGTATGAAAGAGGGTGAAAATAAAAGGGTATTAAAAGAGATGTGGGGTTCCAGACGAGCTTTTCCTCCCAGGATTCAGTGATTCCCAAACCGTCGGCCAGATTGAAGTACACAAGAGGAAAATAATACAGTGAGATGCAACTGAGAGTGAAAACCATATCAAATAAATACTGTGGGGAAAAGAGAAGCCGAGCCGCGCACTGACGCACACACACACACACACACACGTGTTCCTGCGCTCGCGGGCTCCAGAGCCACAGAGCCGATGGTCTCGGAGCCGCAGGAACTCTGGGCTATACTACTGTCCCACTGGGAGAGTTGGCCTGGTTCTGGGAGGACGATAAACCCTGAGAAACACAAGAGAACAACATGTCAAAACATTTGCAAAGAGGGAAACATCTCACCAAATCACATGATACAGTCCTCTGACACACACACACACACACAGTTCTACAGCTAGATAAACAGCTATAATAGCCTAGCCTCTCTCTCTGACACATGTAGTTAGGACACATGGGTGATTGGGTCACAGAAGAAAGCCCGTCTCGGCCCGGTGTGGTTCTGCCGGTGACGGCACGACTTGATCTTTGGCTGACCAATCAGAGGACAGGGGCGTTTCATCTTTACTAGCATCTAAGCTTGTTTCTGTATAAAAATGTCAATACAAATGTAAAGTATTTGTTTTAAATAATTTGTTGACATTGTACAAGCAGAATGCAGCGGTTGGACGGTGTTGTATTAGCCCCGCCCCTCCTCCACTGTGATTGGATGGCTGGGTAAAACATGACAGTGATTAGTGCTGTGTTTTACTCAGTTGAACACTCTTCAACGCTCAGCGACCGGTAAAAAACACCAAAGTGCTAATCGAGGAACAGACGCTGAGCGCCTCAAAAAATAAAGACATTTTTATCAGTCATAACTTCTGGGAAACAGAGCGCAGAGCCTGGACTGATGAAACTCTGTGTGTGTGTGTGTGTGGGGTGTGTGTGTGTGTGTGTGTGTGTGTGTGTGTGTGTGTGTGTGTGTCGACTCGTGCGCATGTGAAGGCGAGGTAAACTGCTCGTTTCTCAATCACTGACGGGAACTAACACTACTATAGTCAGAATACATCACGGACACTAAACACTGTTAGAAGACTTCTAGAACATCTCTGGTTAGGAAGCATTTCTAAACGAACGTCTACGGTGTGGGCTCAGAACGGGCGGTTCTCTCTCGCTAACTACGGCTAGCTTCCCGCTAGCAGCTAATGCTCCATATGAAGCTCCTGATCACGGGACTCACAGCGTTACGCGTCCGAGACTCGAGACTGGCGGCTCCACAGGACACACACCGTACAGGAGAAGTTCTGATCCTCTGACCTCTGAATCATCATCACACACACTTCTGCTTCTGAGACTGAGACTGGACTCTCACGAGGGTTTTCTGGTTTATTTGAGGACATTTAATTTAATATTCAATGTTATTATTAATCTCCTGCATTGACACCATTATATGAGCTGGACGATGACATCACGGTTTTCTCCAGAGCGGATATATATAAATTAACTAAATAACTTTTTTACAACAAAAATAGAACATCACTGAACTTCCTTAAGCTGAACTGACTCTATTTTCTTCTAGACACAAACTGCTGGGTTATTCTCCTGATCTCTCTGTAAAGCTGCTGTGAAACACTCAGACTCGACTCACCACTTTGCCGGGTCTCGCCCATGTGCAAATAAACCCCTCCTGACACGCGGTGACAATACAGTCTTCTAGAAAGATGAGCACGGTGAGTCTCTCGTGCGCGATCTTCTTGCAGACTAGCGGCTCGAGCAGCGGCACGTCCTCCATGCGCGGGCACAGCGTCGTGCCCAGAGTCTTGGCAGGGTCCGTTTTGGTTTTGGTGAGCAGGTTGAGCTTGTCGCTGCTCTTGCTGCTGATGTGGCCCATGCTGTGGTTTCGCTTGTGGTCTTTCTCAGGGTGCCGGTCTTTACGGTCGTGCAGCGAGAGCGTGGCGAACTTGCTAACGCCGGTAGCGACGGGGTTCTCGGTCGCGGTGCTCTTGGAGCCGGAGCCGGCGGCCGCGTGCGGGAGACTGTTGGAGCGCGGCAGCGGCGCGGGGAGCGAGTTAGCCGGCGTGTTAGCGGCGCTGCTGTTGCTGCCGTTAGCGCTGGGGTTGCTAGCGGTCGGGATCACGGCGCCGCTAACGCTTCCTCCCGCCGGCGGGCCGCTCGCATTCATGACGTTGGTGTGCGTTCGTGTTCGGGATAGCGGGAGGTGCGGGAACAAGATGTCCTCTGTCAGGTCCCATAGGCAGAGCTGCGTGTCCTGGCCCACAGAGCCGAAGCGGTACGTCACGCTAACCGGCCGGCTGTCCGTGGAGTTGCGTTTCGAGAGGCGTGACTGCGTGCTGTTAGCTCGATCGCGCCCGAAGTGGATCTGATCCTGGAAGTCCTCGTCGCTACCGCTGAACTCCATGGGGTCGCTCTCCTCAACGCTAGTGGTGTAGTGGTCGAACGCCACCACGCTAACCCACGACTTGTGCCCGTGTCCTCGCGCGATCACTCGACAGTCCACGAACGACCACACGGTCACCAGGTCGTCCTCGCCGCCGGCCACGATGTACTTGCCGTCGGGGCTCCAGCACACACACAGGAGCCCGCCGAAGTAGCTCTTCATGTTCCCGTGCAGCTCCACCGCGTCGAAGTTGAAGACGCGCAGGAAGCCGTCCTGGCTAACACAGGCCAGGAACTTCCCGTCGGGCGAGAAGGCGAACTCGTTGAGCGCGCCGTCGCCCACGGTCCACTTGAGCAGCGGGTTGCGCGTGGACTTGCTCTTGCAGGTGTGCACGGCGTAGCTCTCGCCCTGCTTCAGCAGCTGGTAGTGCGGAGCCGTGGTGCCGCAGGTGTGCTCCACGTTATACAGGTACATGCTCCCGCTGGAGTGAGCCACCAGGAACAGGCTCTCGGAGCCCGGGACCCACTTCACACACGTCACGCGCGATTTGTCGATTAGTCTCTGAGTGAGATGGACGAGAAGAGACAAGACAGAAAAGGGTTATATAGAAAGATTACCAAATTTGAACATTTCCAATAAAAAAAAAAGAATAATCCACACTCGTATATTAAACCAATAAAAACAAATGGGGACATTTAATATTCAACAATATTATTGATCTCCTGCATTGACACCATTATATGAGAACTGAGCTGGGCGATGACATCACAGTTTTCTCCAGAGCGGATATATATATATATATATCACATCACTGACATTGCATTATTTTCCTGTTATGTCTGTAAAGCTGCTTTGAAACACTCAGTATTGTAAAAAGCACTGTATAAATAAAGCTGACTCGACTGATACGGTGTGATCGACACTAGAGCTCTGTGATCTCAGCGACGTGAGAAACATGGATTCACGGAATCCAGTGATATAAAAAGGAAATTAATTACACGGAATATCGTGGAATTTGGCAAATTTTGGAAGAGTGAATCAGACACAGCTCCACGCTTATCAGATGCGAAGGAGTGTGTGTGAATCTGGAGTCAGTTCAATCTGTGTGACACTCGTCTGCGTCTCAATATAAGAACAAGACAGAGGTAATACTTATCGGTTCTAAAAACTGTCTACAAAACCTTTCACAGCACGACTTTACCATAGTAGGATGCCCTGTTACTTTATCCTCTACAGTAAAAGACCTGGGTGTTATATTAGACTGCAACCTGTTGTTGTGGCAAAAACTTCTGTTAAACATCATCACTGCGTAAGAGACACTCAGAGTCAAATTAATAAAAAGAGAAATATTTATTCTTGCAAGAAGGCCCAGTCGCCATCACAGCTGTTACATTCTGTGAAGTGAGTGGCACGCACCAGGAAGACATGAGACAGCTTTTATACTCTTTTCAAGGTTCCTTCTCACCCGCTGTACTTTTCCACCCAGATAAGGCCCCCACTTCTGTTCAGTTTTTCTTAAGGACACAAACTGGTACTGGAATAAACCAGCCAAATCTGACCATTCCTAAGGTCGAGATGTCCTGTCCCATATATTCCTGAAACGTCACGCACAAGCACGTACACACATATACTTTTACACATTGAATAGATTAGGAATAAATGACTATTAAAATTTCTACAACACTGTCTTTTGAAAATCATATTTCATATGTTACGAGAACAGCCTTTTTCCACCTTAGAAACATTGCTAAGCTACGTAATAAACTATCCGTCTCTGATGCAGAAAAGTTAGTTCATGCATTCATGACCTCGAGACTAGATTAGTCTTTTGTTCATTTGTCGCGTGACAGAGGCAATGAATGGATTGTGAACGACTCAGCGTTTCAACAGGTGTGGTTTTTTCCCGCACCGTGATGAGTCCTCAAACTTAGCTTCGATTCTCTGCCCGTGCCCGACCCAACCCGGGCCGATATTTCCCGCCACTATCCTCGGGCCCTTGATCTAGACACGTGCACTCCCAACGCAATAGAGTGCGGCGCGGGACTACATCTGATAGCCGAGTACGAGCGCGGCGGTAATGCACTCACTCTGTGTTTGCTGGAGAATAAAACGATTCGCGGGACTCCTGCAAACTAGAAATATCTATGAATTACAAAACAAGTAGCGTAGCGGAATACAGTTTCTGTCGTGTTTTATTTGGCATTTTGTAAAATCGCATGATTTCTGTTGGAGGACTCATTGAAATAAAACACGACAGAAACTGTATTTCGCTACGCTACTTGTTTTTAATCAACGAACACCACTATCCACTCGTTGAGTGTCACAGTTTTGAAAACGAACGTTGGGTTGTTTTAAGCACATGTTTGTGCATGCCCATAGACAGCCACTCTGAAGCGCTCAGAGGCGATTCTAAAAGAGTCAAAGTCGAGACAGGACCCATCGTCAACATTTCTGTGTCCACCGCTCTAGCTCATCCAAAACACACTAGAAATACACTCAGGTGTCTAGTATCTGTAAAACCGCATTTTTCCATCTTAAAAATATATCTAAATTACGTCATATGCTCTCACTGACAAATGCGGAACAATTAGTTCATGCTTTCATGAGCTCAAGGCTAGATTATTGTAATGCTCTACTGGGTGGTTGCCCTGCACGCTTATTAAACAAACTACAGCTAGTTCAAAACGCAGCCGCTAGAGTTCTTACCAGAACCAGGAAGTATGACCATATTAGCCCGGTTCTGTCAACACTGCATTGGCTGCCTATTAAACATCGTATAAATTTTAAAATATTGCTGATTACTTACAAAGCACTAAATGGTTTAGCTCCAGTACTTGAGCGAGCTCTTAACGCATTATAGTCCTTCACGTCTACTGCGATCTCAAAATTCTGGCCAGTTGATAATACCTAGAATATCAAAATCGACTGCTGGCGGTAGATCCTTTTCCTATTTAGCACCAAAACTCTGGAACAATCTTCCTAACACGGTCCGGGAAGCAGATACAGGAGGTGTTTCTCAATGTCGAGGATACGGATCTGCAGGACGGGTCCTTCCAAGGTATTTCCTTCAGAGGCGAGGCTCCTCTTTAGCTTTCGGAGAACACGTAAATGGAACAGGCTAGCAAGTGCACGTCATTGCGTCAGTGCAAAGATCCGCTTTCGGCGCTGCAAAAATGGAAGTGCTAGTGGTTTGGTTGCTGTACCGCACTGTTTAAACACACTTGACAGTCCTCATAGAAATAAATAAATAAAGATAGGGATAATGTATAGCGAGACGGTTATTATAGCGAATTCAACCCCGCGAACTCTAAATGCGAAGCGGAGGGGTCTTGAATCAGCCTGAAGGGTTTGTATTCGCTGTAACAACCGCCTCGCTATACAGTATCCCGCTTATAACATGGCTACCTACCAAATAAATCAATAATTTGACACAAAATATTGATTTAAAAAGGAGTTTATTCATTTAAAAACGATTATATTGCTTGAGTGAACAGAACTGCGTCCATAGCAACATCTAGCTGTTAAAACACATGCAATGGTAAAATATGTGATCAACAGAAAATGCTAACTTATATGAAGTAAAAATTACAAGGTGAATCACCAGTAAAAGATAACAGCTTTAAATCCCCCTCTGCAAATCAGCTGAGCCGATGTGGTCAATAGTTTAACAAACATTAAATAAATGGCAAAAGTGAAATTATCCTTCAACCTTACATTTGAAAGCATTGCCCCGTTATCACTCCGACTCCACTAACGTCCAACATTTATTATTTTTTTGAACAAGATAGCAAAGCTGCGCATAGGATTGTGGGTGATTTGAGAGCGCGAAGGCTACACATATGCATCCTTTCCTGTGTAGGGATATTTGCAGAACGAAGGACTCAGTTCTCGGTTGAAATTCTGAGGATCCTCGACATTGGAACAGTCCTTAAGACGGATGTCGATGACGTAGCATCCTCGAAATAACGGCTTCCGAGAATCCTTCCTTGACATTGAGAAACACCCAGTCTGTCAGTTTAAATCTAGACTAAAAACACATCTCTTTGACCTAGCATTCACATAATACATTATACAGTCCCTCCAGAAAAACGCGATTATGCGATCGCTGAATTCAATGCATAATCAGCCAAAGTCCGCATATTTATGCGGGGGTCGCATTTTTTCAAATACTCCGCAATTTCGCCGCATAAATTGCTGATTTCCGCGCAAAATATGCGGGGCTTGCATGATTTCATAATCCCCGCATTTTCGTCGCAAAAAGTCACATATATATCTTAGCAGAAAGTTGAAAAATGTTGCGTTTGCTTCACACAAGAGCAGCCATTTCCCCTGTTGCCATGGGAACGTTATGAAGTTACGTAATTACGCGACGTGAATATAATCGAAAAGCTGTAAAACAGGAGCACACTTTATTTTTAAATATTTAAGAAGAAAAATAGGAATAGCTCACAACTGAAGTTATTGACAGACAGACTCGCGGAGGCGATTGGCATCTCACAACTCGCACTTTATTCCCAAATCGAACTCGTATAACGTCTGTCACACGTTCTACCATCCACATCGTTACTTAATAAACAAAATAAGATAAAAGAAGTAGCATCGAACATGGGGTGTCTGAACACCGTTCGAGGCGCATGGCGGCAGACAGTTCAACAGGGAGCGCACAGCTCTTAAAGGGGCCACACCTTATTTCCACTTGTTACAGTCTGGAATAAAACAAGATAAGAAATTAAATATTTCCAGCACTTTCTGTGATGTAGTATGCTTGCTTATCATAGGAAGTAATAAGAAATTACTCTTTACATTAAGGTAGTAGCCTAGTGAGAACAGGGTGTCCGGGGAATCACTTTTTTTTCTCTTTTTCATCAAACCGCAGTTTTTGCAAGTTCCCGCAATATTTGCAAGTTCCCGCAATTTTTGCAAGTTCCCGCAATTTCATCGCAAAAACTTGCATAAATATCCCGCATATTCCATCGCATTTTTAAAGAAAACGGGCCGCGTAATCAAGGATTTTTTCCCGCAACAATCACAAAAAAACTCCGCGTTTTTCTGGAGGGACTGATTATAGACTTCTATAATTAATTGTTAGGCTGCATAGATTAGGCCAGCCGGAACCGGGAACACTTCCCTCAAATCCTGATGTACTCGTTACATCACAAGAAGGATGGCATCTACGCTAATATTAGTGTCTTTGTTTATCCCGAGGTTTTCCTGCAGCCTGCCGGATCCAGGGCATATCCAGATCTGACGAAGGACCTTCGCCTGACACACACACACACACACACACACACACACACACACACACACGACCTTCGCCTCTCACACACACACACACACACACAGGACCTTCGCCTGACACCACACACACACACACACACAGACCTTCGCCTCTCACACACACACACACACAGGACCTTCGCCTGGACCCGATGTCAACGCAGTGCTGAAGTGCCAACTAGCCTCTCCCTATGGAGGATCCCTATTCCACTCTACAGATAAAGCACTATGAAATTACGGTTTCGCGTCCCTACGCCGAATTGATAAAAAAAAATTCTGCATCAAAAGGCAAGACAAGTAGTTTGTTTAGGCATGGTTTGTAGCGAATTACAAACCTGCGCACACATATATTCAAACGCACATAACTATAGAATCAATTCTTAACGCGCATGTGAACGCCATCAGCGTTTATCACAGGTTCAGTTTAAAGTCTATTTAGAGAGAACGGCGTCGTCTTAGCGGCCCCTAATTTAATAACAAATGATCATTTCGAGGGAAGTGAATCAATCAAAACTAACTTTAGCTGGAAACAACATATTCAAGAACCGCTATAAAACGAAACCATCCTTTGTTACCTTAAATTATATGTTTGTCTCTGTAAAGCTGCTTTGAAACAATCTACATTGTTAAATTTGGTGTGTGTAGTGATGTGTGCAGTGGTGTGTAGTGGTGTGTGTAGAGGTGTGTGTAGAGGTGTGTAGTAGTGGTGTGTGTAGTGGTGTGTGTAGAGGTGTGCAGTGGTGTGTGTAGAGATGTGTAGAGATGTGTAGAGATGTGTAGAGATGTGTGTAGAGGTGTGTGTAGAGGTGTGTGTAGTGGTGGTGTAGTGGTGTGTGTAGAGGTGTGTGTAGTGGTGTGTGTAGTGGTGTGTGTAGTGGTGTGTGTAGTGTGTGTGTAGTGCTGTGAGTAGTGCTGTGTGTAGAGTGTGTGTAGAGGTGTGTGTAGAGGTGTGTGTAGTGGTGTGTGTATGGTGTGTGTAGAGGTGTGTGAGGTGTGTGTAGTGCTGTGTGTAGTGTGTGTGTAGAGGTGTGTGTAAGTGTGGTGTAGAGATGTGTGTAGAGGTGTGTGTAGAGGTGTGTGTAGAGGTGTGTGTAGTGGTGTGTGTAGTGGTGTGTGTAGTGGTGTGTGTAGTGGTGTGTGTAGAGGTGTGTGTATGGTGTGTGTAGGTGTGTGTAGTGGTGTGTGTAGTGTGTGTGTAGAGGTGGTGTAGTGGTGTGTGTAGGTGTGTGTGTAGTAGTGTGTGTAGTGGTGTGTGTAGAGGTGTGTAGAGATGTGTGTAGTGGTGTGTGTAGAGTGTGTGTAGAGGTGTGTGTAGTGGTGTGTGTAGAGGTGTGTAGTGGTGTGTGTAGAGGTGTGTGTAGAGATGTGTGTAGTGGTGTGTGTAGAGGTGTGTAGAGATGTGTGTAGTGTGTGTGTAGAGGTGTGTGTAGAGGTGTGTATGGTGTGTGTGTGTAGAGGTGTGTGTAGAGGTGTGTGTAGAGAGTGTTAGTGTGTAGAGGTGTGTGTAGAGGTGTGTGTTAGAGGTGTGTGTAGAGGTGTGTGTAGTGGTGTGTGTAGGGTGTGTGTAGAGGTGTGTGTAGAGGTGTGTGTAGTGGTGTGTGTAGAGGTGTGTGTAGAGGTGTGTGTAGAGGTGTGTGTAGAGGTGTGTGTAGAGGTGTGTGTAGTGGTGTGTGTAGTGGTGTGTGTAGAGGTGTGTGTAGAGGTGTGTGTAGAGGTGTGTGTAGGGTGTGTGTAGTGGTGTGTGAGTGTGTGTTAGAGTGTGTAGGTGTGTAGAGGTGTGTGTAGTGGTGTGGTAGTGGTGTGGTAGAGTGTGTGTAGTGTGTGTGTAGAGGTGTGTGTAGAGTGTGTGTGTGTGTGTGTAGAGGTGTGTGTAGAGGTGTGTGTAGTGGTGTGTGTAGAGGTGTGTGTAGAGTGTGTGTAGAGGTGTGTGTAGTGCTGTGAGTAGTGCTGTGTGTAGAGGTGTGTGTAGAGGTGTGTGTAGTGCTGTGTGTAGAGGTGTGTGTAGAGGTGTGTGTAGTGGTGTGTGTAGAGTGTGTGTAGTGGTGTGTGTAGAGGTGTGTTAGAGGTGTGTGTAGAGGTGTGTGAGTGGTGTGTGTAGTGCTGTGTGTAGAGGTGTGTAGAGGTGTGTAGAGGTGTGTGTAGTGGTGTGTGTAGTGCTGTGTGTAGAGGTGTGTGTAGAGGTGTGTGTAGTGGTGTGTGTAGAGGTGTGTGTAGAGGTGTGTGGAGGGTGTGTAGTGCTGTGAGTAGTGCTGTGTGTAGAGATGGTGTGTAGTGGTGTGTGTAGAGTGTGTAGTGCTGTGTGTAGAGATGTGTGTAGGGGTGTGTAGAGGTGTGTAGTGCTGTGTGTAGAGATGTGTGTAGAGTGTGTGTAGTGGTGTGTGTAGAGGTGTGTGTAGAGGTGTGTGTAGTGCTGTGTGTAGAGGTGTGTGTAGTGGTGTGTGTAGTGGTGTGTATAGGTGTGTGTAGTGGTGTGTATAGGTGTGTGTAGTGGTGTGTATAGGTGTGTGTAGAGGTGTGTGTATAGGTGTGTGTAGAGGTGTGTGTAGAGGTGTGTGTAGAGGTGTGTGTAGAGGTGTGTGTAGTGTGTGTGTATGGTGTGTAGTGTGTGTGTAGAGGTGGTGTGTAGAGGTGTGTGTGTAGAGGTGTGTGTAGAGGTGTGTGTAGAGGTTGTGGTGGTTAGTGGTGTGTGTGTAGAGTGTGTGTAGTGGTGTGTGTAGTGGTGTGTATAGGTGTGTGTAGAGGTGTGTGTAGAGGTGTGTGTAGTGGTGTGTGTAGTGCTGTGTGTAGTGGTGTGTAGTGGTGTGTGTAGAGGTGTGTGTAGAGGTGTGTGTAGTGGTGTGTGTAGAGTGTGTGTAGTGGTGTGTGTAGTGGTGTGTAGAGGTGTGTGTAGAGGTGTGTGTAGAGGTGTGTGTAGAGGTGTGTGTGTAGTGGTGTGTGTAGAGTGTGTGTAGTGGTGTGTGTAGTGGTGTGTGTAGTGGTGTGTGTAGTGGTGTGTGTAGAGTGTGTGTATGTGGTGTGTGTGTAGTGGTGTGTGTAGTGGTGTGTAGTGGTGTGTGTAGTGGTGTGTGTAGAGTGTGTGTAGTGGTGTGTGTAGTGCTGTGTGTAGTGGTGTGTGTAGTGGTGTGTGTAGAGGTGTGTGTAGTGGTGTGTGTAGAGGTGTGTGTAGAGGTGTGTGTAGAGGTGTGTGTAGTGGTGTGTGTAGAGGTGTGTGTAGAGGTGTGTGTAGAGGTGTGTGTGTAGTGGTGTGTGTAGAGTGTGTGTAGAGGTGTGTGTAGTGGTGTGTGTATAGGTGTGTGTAGTGGTGTGTATAGGTGTGTGTAGTGTAATCTCACCTCTTCATTGAAGAGTTTGCTGGTCTCCTTCTTGATTGGGTCGATGAGCTGCACCTGTCCCGCAGAGAAGCCCACGAGCAGCGACACGCTCTCCGCCGTGGCCGTCAGGTGGTTGAAGTCGTGGCAGGTCGGCTGCGTCCCCTTGTAGATCCGCTTATCGATGGGCTTGCTCAGGTCAGCAGCCTGTGGCCGACAGAGAGGCACAGTTACCCAGCAGCTTTTACAGTACGAGGTGTGTGTGTGTGTGTGTGTGTGTGTGTGTGTGTGTGTGTGTGTGTGTGTGTGTGTGTGGCATCTAAACACATGATGTAGTTGCACTAGTTCCCGGGTTAATCACACAACAGTATCGATGATCTGAGACAGGGATGGAAATTAGCACCCGCCACCAGCCAAATGCGGGTGATTTTGTGTTGTGGCGGGTAAACTCGCTTCACCTACCGGCCACTGTGGCGGGTAAATAAAAATTGCATTCTGTTTCACCCGGACGGCGGACACTTTTAGAGGAGGCACACCTTCAACACCCGCGCGCTTCTTCCGTCGAGGCTCGGCGTTGGAGCGCGAGAGGCGGTTTGCCGTCCAAAGGGAGAGATAGCCGCGAGCGCATGGTGTATTTTTAGGGAGGGGTAGCGGTAGCTCTCTGTGTAGTAAAGAGCTAGCCGCGCAAATATCTAACCGCGCGCTTCTTCCCCCAAGGCTTGAGCGCGAGAGACGGTTTGCCGTGTGTGTGTGTGTGTGTGTGTGACAGAGACAGAGAGAGTCGCGGGCGTGATCAGTGGAAACATAAAAACATACAAACGACATCATTCAAACTGCAAAGTGTTTACCTATATTTCTGTACACTCGCAATAAAACACAATATTGTTTTAATAAAACACACTCTAAACTCTTGTCAAACTGTAACCTACAACTGTCACCCAACCACACAGACACGCACGCACAGTTTTTAAAAGCAAAACATTTATCCAACCCCATTTCAAAACAGGTTACATCTTTTGGACATTCATCATATCGCATTGGTTTTCATTTCTTGTCCTCGGAGTCAGAGCACTAATCTGTTTTTTAAAGGTACACATTCTACATTGATTAAAAAAGAAAATCAAATGTGTTTTTAATGGTATATTATATTATACGGAAATCAATTATTTATAATTCAGATGAGAATAAAGTTAAGGTTAATTAAAATTAAGGAAAACAAATAAATTTATCTGAAATATAGCAAATTAATTTTAAATTCAGGTACAATTACTAAACATATCTCAAGGTCTTTTGTCTTTTTATTAATTTAATTAATAAACTAATTGTATAAAACTATTGTCAGTGCACTACAAATAAACTGGTTCTATGCCTTTATTAATAAAACGTATACAACTTAAAAATACAAGGCTTAAGACATTTATAAAAATGCCTTCTGCATTTTTGTTTTGCTTTTCACTCCATTGTACCGAAATCGTACCGAACCGTGACGTCTGAACCGAGGTATGAACCGAACCGTGACTTCTGTGTACCGTTCCACCCCTAATGCAATACAGTTTCATTATTGTTCATTATTATCCATACCTTACTATAAATAATTTGTGCGACTAAATCATGTTTTGCGCCAGTAACTGAAAAAGTTAGTAACGCCAGTGCCACCAGTGGAAAAGGTTAGTGTAGTTCCCTGTCCAGAGTGCGGTTCAGCATCGGTTCAGTTTTTTGTTTAATCCGCCCTACTCATTTAATCAAATGTATATCAGTTCATGGTTTGTGTGTGTATAAGAGAGAAAGAGAAAATGTCAGTATTGCATTGAGACTTGAGATTAAATAAACTGCTTAAGTATTGTAGATCTTGTAGTATTAATTTTCACATGCAGTTACACATTGTCGGTTATAAACAAGAAAGTGGCTGGTAAAAACATTGAGTGGCTGGTAGATTTTGAAATCCACCAGCCACAGTGGCCGGTGGACAAAAAAGTTAATTTCCATCCCTGATCTGAGAACAGATTTGTGTTAAAAATAATCATGCAAGCAGTAGATTTATATAAATGTAACAGTTAATCTGGAAATTATTGATCTTTATACCATGGTCTGGGTGAATACTCGATTCTGATTGGCTGCAGGGTGTCCGTTAAAAAGTGATAGAGGACACCTAGTAAAGTAGTTCTGGTGAAACTGCCTGTTTACCATTCGAAATTAATAAATAAATGCGCTGCCTACAACAGCTGTGAGTAACCATAACAACAGGCAGTCAAAGTATCCGTTAACAATTTGCTCTATCAAAACAAACATCTAACGTTAGTCAGATATTACACAGCCTACTAATACAACAATGGGCGACTTCGTTATTTCATGATCTTCAGTCTCTCACGGACTGCTCTCGCATCCTCGGAGAGTCGACCTACAGCGGTGCTTCGGAGGCTGGGTTAGTGTAGACTTGTGTAACACAGAGTGTTTTATGTGTAATAAAAAATAACTATGCCTACCTTTGTGTTTCATGAAAAAAAAATGCATTTTTGAACCTGAAGGGTTCAAGCTGAGCGGACTATAAATATCTCAAGTTGCTAAATAAATCGTCAGGCAAGTTATTTAAAAAAATTTAGCCTAATTAAAATATAAACTAATGTTTTAAAAAAAAATTATTTTACCCAGGGGGCAAAACACCTGTTTTTTAGGAAATCAGACATGGGTTGCTGTAAAAGGTTGTCATATAAAAATGAAATCTATGATGTCTGAGGATCACAACCTGGGTGGACAACCCGGTCAACAAGCTGCTGGAAACTTGTAATTAGGGTCAAAACAATCTACCTCAAACTCTGCTTTAACTCCCCGGAATCACCCAATCAATGAATAGGGTAAAACATTTATCTACCAGATATCACCATGAAACTTTCCCAGTTGATTAACTAGGTTAAGATGAGAAAAAAAATGCATTACAAGTTTTCTGTAATTTAATGTTTAAATGGGAATGTTTGTCTTTCTGAGGAGCCGGTTACTCCGTGATCTACGGTCAGACGGACAGAAGCAAGACATTATTCAAAACTGTAATATACAGAACACAAGCACGACCCGTTTTCTGCCGCCTCGGTTTCCTTTCCGTGAGCTTTGGAGCCGTCGCATGAACCGAAGCTCAGATAAACCTGTAATTATTTAAGGGAAAACGCCTATATCACTATATCATAGGAAAAAGCCTATATCACTTTGTCAGCAGCCATATCACCCTGTAGCCCAAGACTGGTTGCCCACTGAAGCTAAGCAGGGCTGAGCTGGTTAGTACCTGGATGGGAGACCTTCTGAGAAAACCAGGTTGCTGCTGGAAGAGGTGTTAGAGAGGCCAGCAGGGGGCGCTATCCCTGTGGTCTGTGTGGGTCCTAACTACTAGTCTTCATTATCTTTTGTGACATAGCCTACTACAGTTCTTGTTAAAACACACCAGACATGCAAATTCTGTGCATTTTGGGCACTTTTTGGGTGAAATCATATTTATTGTCCATCAAGAGTGTGCTTTCACTTTAATTGAGCGCGAGCAGAATAGACTCGGCGCTGAAACCCCCGCTTCACTGCTGCTCACGCGGCGCTCCTGCTCGACGCTCACGCGCTGCTCCCGCTCCCGGTGTGAATGCACTCATTGATTAACATGCACGCCAAAGAAAAGAAAAAACGCTGCTCACGCTTGCGGTGTGAAACGGTCGTAATTCACGAGGTTTCCTACATATGCGTTCCGTGTGGACTGATGTTGCGCGAAGTTAATCATGCGGTGCCCGAGTGCATTTGCATAAAATCGGATTATGTCAGACTGACGGGCCGGTCGCCGGTCGTGGCCGATCACGTGAAAATCGGCCGATTCCGATCACCAGCCGATCAATCGGTGCATCTCTACTATATTTAGTTTTATTCTGTGTTCTCCATTCACAGAAGCGCTAAGTGTGTGATGTGACGTTGTGTGAATCATGTTCTAACACTATCCTGCAATTTTCACTGGTTTCAAAAAACAAAAAGTTGCATATTACCTGCTACTCATGTTCACTGTAATGCAGAGCTCATAGTTTGTCAGTTGGTGATGTACAGTATATCCTCGGCAAAACTAACGCCAGCGCATTGCTATTACCTAGGAATGTCCTGATCCGATCAAGTGATCGGAAATCGGGCCCGATCACGTGGTTTCAGACTCGATCGGAATCGGACGTCACCTCCCGATCAGGACTCGGATATATATGTATATTAGGGGTGTAACGGTATGTATTCGTATTGAACCGCTTCGTTACGAGGCTTCCGGTTCGGTACGCAGACAAACCAAACCAGGACCTTGGATCATTTTCTTGGATCATTTTTCCTGCAGACAAAATCCGCGCTGGCGTGAACGGAACACCACAACGTTGCGCAACATCAAACGACGAACGTAATGAAAGCGGAACGAAACTGCGCTACTCATTCGCATTATTCACCTACATCACCAGCTTAAACCAAAACGAGGCTGTGGGGTACGGAAGTAACGGTGGCCCTCTGTAGGCTACAGTCATAACGTTATCTTACACGCCCGTAACAGGCCTCTACGGAACAACGTCACACTAACCCATCATTTCACCAACAAACGGAAGTTTTATCAGAAAACTAATCAAAAAGAAATGGAAACGACTGAAAAGCGACCGTTTGCTGGCATTTTTGTTGTTTACTTGAATATTTAAAACCCAAGCATTGATGTCTTACCAGTGGTTTACAATAAAAAGTGATACATTGATCATGAATTAATGCATGTCAAAATTGCACATTAGTCACACAGGAATAAATTACCGTTAGGTTTCACAAAAGAAAGAGGACACATTCTTCAGTCGCGTCTGTTTCTTTTTATTTGTTAGTTAACGTTAAGACATGCATCATATTTAGAAAGAATGATAATTTCTACAAATATGCCACCAAAACTCAGACCTAATGAGCTTTAGCACTCTCTCGACTCCCAGTAACTTAGGCTAACGTTACAGATATTTTCAGTCAGAGAAACAGAAGAAGCTCCCGGAAAAAAGTTGCTTTATTGTATGATAGTCCGCTATAAAGGGACGAGACGTAGGCTACTGACAGATCAAATAAAAACATAATTGTGATAGCCTTTATAATTGGTCTGATTTCTTCAGGAGGCGCGGTGAATAAGGGGAATTATGTTGTGCTTTACGGACCGTTTATCAGTTCGGACCAGCAACATCTGTGCAGCGCGAGCCGATGTCGATCAAGCGACACTGTTACTACACAGCGCTATTAGAGGTCCAGTGAAGAAAGCATTTGAATTCGCCACTGAAGTAATAACATCGCTGCGAGACCTAGAGAAGCATTCACATTTCTCCGTTATTAACCGTGGATCTCTATTAGGACAAACAGCACTGACGTGGAAACCAGGAGAAACATTGTGCCGTGAATTAACTAGTTATAGGCTTTAAGTCCACAGACCAGCAACATTCACCATGGGTTTAATATAGTAACACTAAGTGTAACCAGTTTGGCTGGAATAGTGAAATGCTTTCAAGTACTTCACACATCTTTTCCCAGCACTTCAAAACTCAAATATTATCTAAATATTATATAAATAAATATATTTAAATATAATGTAACCAAAACATTATTTGTTCATCCTTTAAAGATTGCCCCCATTTTTAAACCTGAAAGTTTCAAGATGTAGGAAAACTCAAACTTATTTAAAAATATTTTTTCTTTTAACAAATAGGAAATTTCTCTGGCATTTCTTTCTTTTTGCTGTATTGAAAACGTACCGAACCGTGACACCACTGTATCGTATCGAACTGAACCGTGAATTTTGTGAACCGTAACACCCCTAATGAATATTCTCATAATTTTTTTATACACTTATTTTTTTATTTGTTTACATGCCTGCCGGGCATTTTAAGTTGAGGTGCTATTTGTTTTTATATTAGACTTTTTTTATATACATTTACTGTTGCACTAAATTCCAAAAGTGAATAATTTATGTTATTTATTACTCGATTGTTCAAGCTACCTCACAGAAGTGCTCTGTTTGTTAACAGAGTTTTTGAATGCTTTTTGAATGTTTTTGATAACAAATAAGGAACATCCTGGATCTGTTTTTTCGCTCTTCTTTATTCTTTTTTTTAATGTAGCCTAATATAGAAGTATCGGATTGGGACTCGGTATCGGTAGATACTCAAAATCAAATGACTCGGAGGCAAAAAAACCTGATCGGGACATCCCTACTATAACCTATGATGATTGACAGCTGAGCGCCGGCATTTCACTCACGCTGGATTGGCTATATGGCTAACAATAAAATAACATTACTAAGAGGTTAAAGGTAAAATATGCAGGATTTTTGCAGTAAAATATCCAAAAACCACTAGGCCAATGTTATACATTTTGTTTAGTTGATTACTTACAATATCACAAATGTTTCCAACTATTTGTAAATCGTGAGAAAATTGTGATTTTAAGCAAGGAAACGGGGCGTGAGCAGCGGTGAGGAGTCGCCAGTCAATGCGTCATATCCGCGTTAGCCTCGGTTTCCACCATTGTTACCGCTCGTACTGCAATAGTAACCATGGCGACAGACGTGGACAACTGGGTTATGCCGGTTATGCCTAGCAGGACGCTCACGCTGTTGTTGTTTTGTTCAAACATTATGGATCATGGCAAGCAGACTTTGAGACCGAAAGAGACTAAAACGAAGATCAACATGTTTCGAGATGCGAGAGCTCCACGTCCACGACTAACTTCCACTCGACAGAGACGCGAGTGTTCATGTACTTTATTAGACAGGAGAGCAAATGTACATAAAACTAATCAATGTTATTTAGTTCAACATGATGAAATGTCAGAATATGATCTGTATTTTATTCTAATGTTGATCTAGCTTACTTAGTCTCATACAGCCAACAAACAACCCAACTAACAACATTCAACACACTCAAATGCGTTTAGTGTGATAGTGTAACTGTTAGAGCGAGTGAAACAGCGCTGCGCTACCTCAAGCTTCATTACTCTAATAAACTGACCTGTGTGAGTATTTATTCAGCACTTGTGTGTAGTTGGGTAGAATGAAATGTCCTTATTCCTTTATATCCGCGGGACTGGCGTTGCGTGTGGCGCTGGTGTACGTCTAGCAATCGCTCCTGCTTCACCACAGTCATGTTAAAAACATCAGTGTATTCACTCATCCATAAAACATCCATCAGCTTGACGACAAGATCCATAATTACGCTTAATGCGGAATATACGTCATCAATATACGCCTTTGTTATTGTACGAGGTTAGCGACCCCTGGTGGAGAAAAATCCTGCATATTGTACCTTTAATGGCCATTTCAAATAAGCATGTCTGTTCAGAACCATTGAATGTGATTTTATTTCTGATTATGGTTATGTTCCTGTCAATATTTCGTTAGTTAGTTTTCGTTCATTGAACAGATTCAGAGCCCTGATTGCTGCTACTTTTTAAACTTGAAAGTACAATGTTTAGATTAGATTTTTTATATATAATAATAATAATAATACATTTTATTTGTGGGCGCCTTTCATGGCACTCAAGGACACCTTACAGATTAAAACTATTCGAATACAATTTAAGAAGACAATAAAAAGCAGAACTAGACAATGAAAAAATACAATAAAAAGATTTTTTAAAGAATAAAAGAAAACAATTAAATCTGGAGGCGGTGGAAGGCAGAGTTATGTGGGGTATGCCTTTCTAAATAAGTGTGTTTTGAGCGAAGTTTTAAAGGAGGATAGGGACTCAGTCGTACGGATGAATAGAGGGAGGGAATTCCAAAGGTGAGGTGCACAATAGCTGAAGGCTCTGAACCCCATAGTGGCCATGCGGGCAAAAGGAATGGACAGTAATGAGGACGAAGAGGATCGGAGAGTTCGGGATGGTGTGTAGGGCTGAAGGAGTTCAGAGAGATAAGGAGGAGCAAGATTATGGAGAGCTTTGAAGGTAAGGAGTAGAATTTTAAAGTCAATACGGTATTTGACAGGGAGCCAGTGCAATTGTTTCAAAAGTGGAGTGATGTGTTCAGAGACTGGGGTTCTGGTGATAATACGGGCAGCAGAGTTTTGGACCAGTTGGAGTTTTTGAATAGACTTGTGAGATAGACCAGAGAGAAGGGAGTTACAATAATCAATACGGGAAATGACAAGAGCGTGGATGAGAGTAGCAGTGTTATGGTTTGTAAGTGAAGGACGAAGGCGGTTGATGGTGCGTAAGTGGAAATAAGCAGACCGGGTAAGATTATTAATGTGTTTTTCAAAAGAAAGTGTGCTATCGAGGATGACACCAAGACTCTTGACATGGGGAGTGGAGGGAACAGTGGAATTATCAATGTTGAGAGCTAAGTTTGGACATCTTGCTAGGGTGGATTTGGAGCCAACAAGTAGAATTTCAGTTTTATCACTGTTTAGTTTGAGGAAGTTTTGAGTGAACCAGGTTTTAACTTCATCTAAGCAGTCAGTTAGAGAAGATGGAGGGAGCAAAGATGTTGGTTTGGTAGATAAGTAGAGCTGGGTGTCATCGGCGTAGCAGTGAAATTTGATATTATATTTCCTGAGAATAGAACCAAGGGGAAGTAGGTAAATTATAAAAAGGAGGGGACCAAGGACTGATCCCTGGGGAACACCACTGGTGACTGGGGAGGCTTGTGATCGAACATTTTTAAGTTGTACAAACTGAGTGCGGCCAGACAGGTATGACGCAAACCAGTTTAGTGATGTGTTGATGATACCAATGGAGGCTAGACGGTCCAGAAGGATATTGTGAGAGACTGTATCAAAGGCAGCAGTCAAATCGAGAAAGATGAGTATGGTAAGGAGACCTGAGTCAGCAGCCATTAGTACGTCATTGGTGACCTTGATTAGGGCTGTTTCTGTGCTGTGGAGAGGCCGAAAACCAGATTGAAACTGTTCATAGATGTTATTGTTGATGAGATGTTTATGGACCTGCGCAGCAACAGTTTTTTCTAAGATTTTGGAGATAAATGGCAGGTTTGAGATTGGTCTGAAGTTATTTAGGTCGTTGGGATTTGCACCAGGTTTCTTCAGCACAGGGGTAATAGCAGCAGTTTTGAGAGATGAGGGAACATGAGCAGAAGTAAGAGAGGAGTGGATAATGTTAGTTATAAAAGAGGAGACGGAGGGTAAGCAGATTTTAACTAGGTGGGTAGGGAGAGGGTCAAGTTGACAGGTGGTTGGCTTAGATTTCCGGACAAGGTCAGATATTTCAGTAACAGTTGGGAGTATGAAACTAGATAATAAAGTAGTGGGGGGAGGGGCAGAGGCAGTTGGATAAAGTGCACTGTTATGTGAGGTGAGTAGCTGTTGATGAATATTGTCGATTTTGGTTTTGAAAAATGACATAAAATTATCACATTGTGAGATTGAATACAGATGATGTGGAAGATTATTCGGGGGACGTGAAATTGTATTAATTATGGAAAACAGGGCCCTAGTGTTACCTTCATCAGATGATATCAAATGAGTGTAATATTCGGTTTTTGCTGCAGAGAGGGAATCCTTGTAGTGGAGCATGTGGTTGTCATAAATGTCCTTGTGTATAGTTAATTTACTTTTTTTGTAGAGACGTTCCAGACGGCGTCCTTTTGCTTTTAGCTGACGTAGAACCGATGTGTACCATGGGGCAGAATAAGTAAATGACACTGTCCGGGTTTTCAGAGGAGCATGAATATTGAGAAGATTTTGCAGTCCATCATTATACTGTGAGACCAGTTCATCAGTGTTGGCTGATGTTTCTAAGGTGAGATTGTTAATTCCAGTGGAGAGGGCAGTTAAGTCAATATTCCTGATATTTCGAAATGAGATGGAGCGGAGTGGATTCGTTTTTGGCAATGGTAAGTTGACATTAAAAGAAATTAGCTTATGGTCAGAGATGGACAAATCAGATGCAGTGCAATTAAAAGGGGTTAGACCAGAGAAGCAGATGAGGTCTAAGATGTGTCCTTTGTTATGAGTAGGAAAATCAACATACTGTTGTAGTCCAAAGCTGTCCAGTGCTGAGGAGAAGTCCTTTGTGAGAGTGTTGCTACTATTATCCATGTGAATATTAAAATCACCCAGAATAATAACATTGGGGGTCATGGAGCAAATGGATGTTAAAAAGGAATTAAATTCAATTAAAAAAGTATTATTGCAAGACTTGGGTGGGCGATAGATAGAGGCTAGTATGGTAGGGACTGGCCCATTGATTTGCAGAACTATGGATTCAAACGATTTGAAGGTAGAGATGTTGACAGGGGACACTTTCCATTTGTCACTGTAAAGGATTGCAACCCCGCCTCCTCGACCTGACGCGCGTGATTGACAGGTGTAAACAAACCCAGGCGGTACAGCCTCGTTTAGTTGTACGTAATCATTCTGCCGCTGCCAAGTTTCAGTCAGACACAAGAAGTCAAATTTCTTTTCCTGCAAAAGATCGTAGATCAGGAGACCCTTGTTCGTGAGCGAGCGGATGTTAAACAGTCCGACAGAGACTGGGCTGCAGCCAGGATTTGCCCTAGCTGACCTGGCTAAGTCAGCCAGTACTCCACGATCAACTGCACGGTGATATTTTCTTGGTGGACGAGGTAATGATGACCAGAAGGATTTTATTGGTTTTGTGTCATCAATGTTAAATCTCCGTCCGGATCCACGGTGGACATATTTATGCCGTCGATGACGAACCAGATCCGGATATAAGTGAAAGACGGAGGGTGAGTCAGGTGAGCGGAGTTGCAGCTGGAGAAGTTCATCCACTGAGTAACGGAGAATTGATGAAACAGGATCAAGTAAAAGTGAAAGAATGATCCAGACAAAGACAGTCCATAGGAACAATCTGTTGATCACCATCGTGGATTTTCGAACGATAGCAGCCGGAAACATCAACAGGTAGGTTAATGACCGGAGTCCGCGAACCACAACAGCCAAGAAAGTAGACTTCAACGAATCAACAGGTCCTTCAGAGATTAGTTGTCAAATTGCTGAGTACGTTACCATATATATCTTCCTGCTGTGGTTACGAATGTAAACAGCAGGCAATGCACAATTTTACGGAGAAAGCAGCGGCGACCAAACGTGCCAGCGTTCACTTCCGCCCGATCATATATCAAGATTTAATGTTGGGCCTGTAATCATTTGTTTTTGAAAAGTGTTTTATATTTCATATTTCTACATTCGTAATCAAACATTTGCCCAGGAGTTCTAAATAAAAGGAGAAAAATATGAATGAGTATTTTTGAGTTCTCTCTCTCTCTCTCTCTCTCTCTCTCTCTCTCTCTCTCTCTCTCTCTCTCTCTCTCTCTCTCTCTCTCATATTTGAGTGCAAAACTTAATTTCATCATTGTCGCTCCATTATTATTATACAAAGCAAAGAACATGTGATGATTTTTGGGCTACAGATGAAATGCCAGAATAATATATAATATATTCAGTCTCTCTGTGTTTGTTGTAAAGACATCTAATTATTAGGGGTGTGCGATTTTATCGATTCTGCGATATAAATCGATATTTTTTCCCCCAAGAAAGTATCGATTTTTAAGCCGCGAGTATCGATATATAAGTCCCATTCAAACCCCCCCGTGTTTAACTTTGCTCGTCAAGGGGCCGTTCACATATCGTGTCTGTTGCGCGCTCAAGGTCGTTATTTCAAATGTAGGCGCGCGGCAAGCGCGCTCATAATTGAAGCGGCGCGCTCATTTTCTCCAGGCACAGCGAGATGAAAACACCTCAACTTTTCAGAATGGTGCAAGCGCACCGTGACCGCAGTTCATGTGACAAGAACCAACCATCAGCTTCACCCTTTCCATAACAGCATTAAAAGCTCGGTCAACATGAAGCATGGTGCACCCAAACACTACGGTTGTTTTTCTTTTCTCCGTAGATAAATCTTGTAGCAGAGCTATAGCAAGCGTTTTTCGGTGGTGGAAATCCATTAGCTACTAAAACTTCTTTGTCGTTGTGGAGAACGCAGGTCATGGTTGCTTAGCAACGACAGACGCCACGGGAAAATCGGACCTAATTTTACTATTAATAATAAAAGTTAAGCTAATGTGCATTGTAAATGTCTGTAATTTATCTTTTTTGACTCATTCTTTTTATAAAAATGATTTAAAGGCTGAAATATGTGAGGTTTATCTTTTTATAAAACCTTTTTTCTCAAAACTTTATTTGCACTTTTTAACTCTCCATTGTTAATTGCAATAATGCACTTTATTTAGTTTTCAAAGGCTTGCAAGCTACAGTTTGCACTGTTTCAATAAATGGAACTAATTTTCTTAACACAACTTTAATTCATTTTGTCCAGCATTTGCAAGCTGTAGACTCTGTCCAGTCAGAGACATATATTGTGTAATTGATGTTTTTAGTTTTCAGTTCAATTAATTCAATCCAAGTAAATGGAACACTCACAAGATGTCACCAAAATCACTCTGTCCCCTTTAAATCTTTCAGATAATGATGTAAGTGTATCGAATTATATCGAATCGTATTGAATCGTATCGTTGGCTGAATATCGTGATATATATCGTATCGTGAGCTGAATATCGTGTATCGTATCGTATCGTGAGATTAGTGTATCGCTACAGCCCTACTAATTATAATCATTTAAATTGAAAACCCAACTAAATAATAACATGTTATTGAATTGTTGTTATATGTATGATGTGAAGTCACTTGGATCCAGTCTATTATGAAGACTTCAGAAAATGACCCAACTCTGAATCAACAACACCAATGCTACATTTGACTAAATATTATAACCATTTCTAAACAAACACGTAGCCTATTCATTACTTCAGTCAGCTCATTGTTTCCACATTAATTACATTGTTTAAATTTATACATTTCTCACTAACTCTGATTTTGTTCTGAAATACCTAACTCAGTTTCCTCTGATATCAGAACACTGTAAACTGTGATATGGACTTTTCTGTAAATCTGCTGTGAAATGATGCGTGGTGTGAAAAGTGAAATAAAATAAAATGTGACTTGAATTAACTAGTACTAGCTCTAGCTACTCGAGTAGTTTCTTCGTTGGATACTTTGTTACCCTTAATCAAGTAACTATTAAGATTACTACTTTTACGCAGAGTAAATATTTCTATAAGTAACTTGCACTTTTATTTGAGTCAAATTTTTGGATACTCTACTACACACCTCTGACCATAAAAACTACTGAACATATGAAATAATAGAAAATAATGAATATATGAGCCATAAAACTACTGTACATGTATGAGCCATTGAACATATGAACATTAGAAACTCCTGAATATATGAACCATAAAACTCCTGAATATATGAACATTAGAAACTACTGAATATATGAACATTAGAAACTACTGAATATATGAACATTAGAAACTACTGAATATATGAACATTAGAAACTACTGAATATATGAACCATAAAACTACTGAATATATGAACATTAGATACTACTGAATATATGAACCATTAGAAACTACTGAATATATGAACATTTGAAACTACTGAATATATGAACATTAGAAACTACTGAATATATGAACATTAGAAACTACTGAATATATGAACATTAGAAACTACTGAATATATGAACATTAGAAACTACTGAATATATGAACATTAGAAACTCCTGAATATATGAACATTAGAAACTACTGAATATATGAACATTAGAAACTCCTGAATATATGAACATTAGAAACTCCTGAATATATGAACATTAGAAACTACTGAATATATGAACCATAGAAAACTACTGAACATATGAACCATAGAAACTACTGAACATATGAACCATAGAAACTACTGAATATATGAACATTAGAAACTACTGAACATATGAACATTAGAAACTCCTGAATATATGAACATTAGAAACTCCTGAATATATGAACCATAGAAACTACTGAATATATGAACATTAGAAACTCCTGAATATATGAACATTAGAAACTCCTGAATATATGAAACATAGAAACTCCTGAATATATGAACATTAGAAACTCCTGAATATATGAACATTAGAAACTCCTGAATATATGAACATTAGAAACTCCTGATATGAACATTAGAAACTCCTGAATATATGAACATTAGAAACTCCTGAATATATGAACATTAGAAACTCCTGAATATATGAACATTAGAAACTCCTGAACATTATGAACAATATAGAAATCCTGAATATATGAACATTTGAAACTACTGAATATATGAACCATAGAAACTACTGAATATATGAACATTAGAAACTACTGAATATATGAACCATAGAAACTACTGAATATATGAACTATAGAAACTACTGAATATATGAACATTAGAAACTACTGAATATATGAACCATAGAAACTACTGAATATATGAACCATAGAAACTACTGAATATATGAACATTAGAAACTACTGAATATATGAACCATAGAAACTACTGAATATATGAACTATAGAAACTCCTGAATATATGAACATTAGAAACTACTGAATATATGAACCATAGAAACTACTGAATATATGAACCATAGAAACTACTGAATATATGAACATTAGAAACTACTGAATATATGAACCATAGAAACTACTGAATATATGAACCATAGAAACTACTGAACATATGAACATTAGAAACTCCTGAATATATGAACCATAGAAACTCCTGAATATATGAACCATAGAAACTCCTGAATATATGAACATTAGAAACTACTGAATATATGAACATTAGAAACTCCTGAATATATGAACATTAGAAACTACTGAACATATGAACATTAGAAACTACTGAATATATGAACATTAGAAACTCCTGAATATATGAACATTAGAAACTACTGAATATATGAACCATAGAAACTCCTGAATATATGAACATTAGAAACTCCTGAATATATGAACATTAGAAACTCCTGAATATATGAACATTAGAAACTCCTGAACATATGAACCATAGAAACTACTGAATATATGAACATTAGAAACTCCTGAATATATGAACATTAGAAACTCCTGAACATATGAACCATAGAAACTACTGAATATATGAACATTAGAAACTAGGGATGTCCCGATCCGATCAAGTGATCGGAAATCGGGCCCGATCACGTGGTTTCAGACTCGATCGGAATCGGACGTCACCTCCCGATCAGGACTCGGATATATATGTATATTAGGGGTGTAACGATACATGTATTCGTATTGAACCATTTCGGTACGAGGCTTCCGGTTCGGTACGCATACAAACCAAACCAGGTCCTTGGATCTTTTTTCCTGCCGACAAAATCCGCGCTGGCGTGAACACCACAACGTTGCGCAACATCAAATGACGAACGTAATGAAAGCGGAACGAAACTGCTCTACTTATTATATTGTGCTTGTATGGACCGTTTATCAGTTCGGACCATCAACATCTGTGCAGCGCGAGCCGATCTTGATCAAGCGACACTGTTAGCCTACTACACAGCGCTATTAGAGATCCAGTGAATAAATCATTTGAATTCGCCACTGAAGTAATAACATCGCTGCGGGATCTAATGAGAAGCATTCAAATTTCTCCGTTATTAACCATAGATCTCTATTATATCTCTATAGCGCTGACGTGGAAACCAGGAGAAACATTGTGCCGTGAATAATCTAGTTATAGGCTTTAAGTCCACAGATCAGCAAGATTCACCATGGATTTAATATAGTAGGCTAACACTAACTGTCTGTAACCATGAAAGTTTGGCTGGAATAGTGAAATGCTTTCAAGTACTTCACACATCTTTTCTCAGCACTTCAAAACTCAAATATTATCTAAATATTATATATAAATATATTTAAATATGATGACCAAAACATTATTTGTTCATCCTTCAAAGATTACCCCCATTTTTAAACCTGAAAGTTTTAGATGTAGGAAAACTCAAACTTATTTAAAAATATTTTTTCTTTCAACAAATATGACATTTCTCTGGCATTTCTTTCTTTTTGCTGTTTTGAAAACGTACCGAACCGTGACACCACTGTATCGTATCGGACTGAACTGTGTATTTTGTGAACCGTAACACCCCTAATGAATATTCTCATAATTTTTTTATACACTTATTTTTTTATTTGTTTACATGCCTGCCGGGTATTTTAAAGTTGAGGTGCTATTTGTTTTTATATTAGACTTTTTTTATATACATTTACTGTTGCACTAATGTCCAAAAGTGAATAATTTATGTTATTTATTACTTGATTGTTCAAGCTACCTCACAGAAGTGCTCTGTTTGTTAACAGAGTTTTTAAATGATAAAATAAGGTGAATTAAATATAATAACAAATAAGAAACATCCTGGATCTGTTTTTTCGCTCTTCTTTCTTCTTTTTTTTTAATGTAATATAGAAGTATCGGATCGGGACTCGGTATCGGCAGATACTCAAATCAAATGACTCGACTGAGGCAAAAAAACTGATCGGGACATCCCTATTAGAAACTCTGAATATATGAACATTAGAACTCTGATTTATGAACATTAGAAACTCCTGAATATATGAACATTAGAAACTCCTGAATATATGAACATTAGAAACTCCTGAATATATGAACATTAGAAACTCCTGAAAAAAATATATATGAACATTAGAAACTCCTGAATATATGAACATTAGAAACTACTGAATATATGAACATTTAGAAACTCCTGAATATATGAACATTAGAAACTCCTGAATATATGAACATTAGAAACTCCTGAATATATGAACATTAGAAACTCCTGAATATATGAACATAGAAACTCCTGAATATATGAACATTAGAAACTCCTGAATATATGAACCATAGAAACTGAATAACCATGAACTATGAATATGAACCATAGAAACTCCTGAATATATGAACCATAGAAACTCCTGAATATATGAACATTAGAAACTCCTGAATATATGAACATTAGAAACTCCTGAATATATGAACATAGAAACTCCTGAATATATGAACATTAGAAACTCCTGAATATATGAACATTAGAAACTCCTGAATATATGAACATAGAAACTCCTGAATATATGAACATTAGAAACTCCTGAATATATGAACATTAGAAACTCCTGAATATATGAACATTAGAAACTCCTGAATATATGAACATTAGAAACTCCTGAATATATGACATTAGAAACTCCTGAATATATGAACATTAGAAACTCCTGAATATATGAACATTAGAAACTCCTGAATATATGACATTAGAAACTCCTGAATATATGAACATTAGAAACTCCTGAATATATGAACATTAGAAACTCCTGAATATATGAACATTAGAAACTCCTGAATATATGAACCATAGAAACTCCTGAATATATGAACATTAGAAACTCCTGAATATATGAACATTAGAAACTCCTGAATATATGAACATAGAAACTCCTGAATATATGAACATTAGAAACTCCTGAATATATGAACCATAGAAACTCCTGAATATATGAACATTAGAAACTCCTGAATATATGAACATAGAAACTCCTGAATATATGAACATTAGAAACTCCTGAATATATGAACATTAGAAACTCCTGAATATATGAACATTAGAAACTCCTGAATATATGAACATTAGAAACTCCTGAATATATGAACATTAGAAACTCCTGAATATATGAACATTAGAAACTCCTGAATATATGAACATTAGAAACTCCTGAATATATGAACATTAGAAACTCCTGAATATATGAACATTAGAAACTCCTGAATATATGAACATTAGAAACTCCTGAATATATGAACATAGAAACTCCTGAATATATGAACATAGAAACTCTGAATATATGAACATTAGAAACTCCTGAATATATGAACATAGAAACTACTGAAAATTATGAACATTAGAAACTCCTGAACATATGAACCATAGAAACTACTGAACATATGAACCATAGAAACTACTGAACATATGAACATTAGAAACTCCCTGAACATATGAACATTAGAAACTCCTGAACATATACTAGAACTACTGAACATATGACATTAGAAACTCCTGAACATATGAACATTAGAAACTCCTGAAATATGAACCATAGAAACTACTGAACATATGAACATAGAAAAATATGAAATTATTAATGATAGCTAGCATAAAACTACTGTACATATGAGCCACTGAACATATGAACCGTAAACAACTACTGAATTTACGAAGTACTGAACACATGAAGCACATTCACAGCAGATCGACGATCCTCAAACTCACTGAACAACAGGAAACACACTCCTGTCAAAGCAACACACACACACACACACACACACACACACACACACACACACACACACACACACACACACACACACACACACAAACAGAGAGATAAACAAACAGACGCGCGTCAGCGGTGAAAGTGCGCGTGTGCGTGTTGTGACATTCACTAATGATGTGAAATAACCGCTATTCCGCCAATGTGGAGGTAAACGCGTCGTTCTCACCTTCCTGACGCCTTTGTAGATGTAGAAGTAAAGCTCCCGGCCCACATTGAAGCAGATTCGGTCGCCGTTCCCGGACTGGTCATTGACGTTGACGAACGAGACCCGGACGGGGTTCGAGCCCTGCGAGTTGAAGGGCACACGGTTCGGGCGACTGTACTCGGAGTGTGTGAGGAGTTTATACGCGCCTTCCCGCGTGCTGAACTGACTCTTGATCTCGTTCATCTCCTTCCCTCCTCCCTCCGCCGCCATCTTTGACATTTACATTCATCCTTCCGCAGGCCCGGATCTGACGCGCCGCGCATGCGCACACATCGCGCGTCGGCTATCCGCGTTCAAAAACACACACACACACACACACACACACACACATTCCGTCAGAAGAGGTTTGCGATCAATTAGTGAGAGGATTTAATCTTTGTCACCTCAGAAACTTCCCCGCTACACGAACATGACCGTATCCCATATTATTGGATGAACTGTCGTTTTCTTATGTCTCATATTAAACTGAAAAGGTGAAAGAAAAAAGTAGAAAGTATGTGTTTTTTATATTATAAAGCTTTACAATGCATAAGCATTCGCGACAGAACATACACATTTACACACATATACACGGAATTTAAAATAATATTAAATAATAAAATGATGTTTCATCAGATAATAAAGTGAGCGATCACTCCAGGAAATATCAACGCAATTAAACACGTGATCATTTCTCTCCCAAACACAATCAGATGAAGTGTGTTCCACCTGTCCTCGCATGCATTCATTGTTTTTTTATTCTGCCAATTATTGTGTGAAATATTATTAAGTATAATTCAAACCTAAACACAGATTGCTTTTGATTCAATGATATTCTGTCTTAAAATTCCATCTAATATTTAAGAATATTTAGTGTTTTACCGTGTAATTGCGCTGAGATCTGGAGAAAGGCCTCGACTGAAACACACACACACACACACTGAAATGTCTGTATAAAAGCAGAGTAAGTTCAGTCAGGTGTCTGATGATCAGATTGACTCACACTGATCTGGAATGGAAGAACTGATCAACACAGGCCAGTCAGATGTTGTTGGTAGACTGGCATTCAAATACATGGTAAGATTGTGGCCTTTTTTTATTTCATTCTTATTTTTCTCTTTATCATTTGATTGATGTGAATGTCTGTCAATGTAAATCTGTAAATGCAATGTTGTATCCCTGCATGACTTTTTATTTAAAAATCCGTCTGTCTGTGTGTGTTATGATGTTGTGTGTGTGTGTGTGTGTGTGTGTGTGTGTGTGTGTGTGTGTGTGTGTGTGTGTGTGTGTGTGTGTGTGTGTGTGTGTGTGTGTGTGTGTGTGTGTGTGTGTGTGTGTGGTGTGTCAGGAGATGTGTACAGTAGACTCCAGCTCAGACCCTGAATCGGACACGAACCCGAGATGGTCTGATGTCAGCACCAAGGTATTTCTGATCAGATTATCCTCAAACGCTTCTGTGGCCTCAGAAAGTCATGTGACCTCTGACCTCAGGGTTGGGAAAACAGCGCTCCGGAGAGTCGGGAAGCTCCTGTGAGTCGGGAAGCTCCTGAGAGACTCCAGAAAAACTACCAACAGGTGAAGACTAAACCTGAGGAGTCCTGAGTGATAATTCCTCCTCCAGTTTGTCTTGTCTTGTTTTAAACCCCTTGAATCAATTTTTCATGCGAAGATATGGTTGTGTGTGTGTGATATGTGATGTGTGTGATGTCACCTATGTGAGAAGAAGATTCCTCTGTCCAGGAAGTGATTCTGAGCGATTCTGTCCTGTCTGAGCGTGAGAGAGAGAGAGTGAGCATGAGAGAGAGAGAGTGAGCGTGAGAGAGAGAGAGTGAGGTGAGAGAGAGAGAGTGAGCGTGAGAGAGAGAGAGTGAGCGTGAGAGAGAGAGAGTGAGCGTGAGAGAGAGAGAGTGAGCGTGAGAGAGAGAGAGTGAGCGTGAGAGAGAGAGAGTGAGCGTGAGAGAGAGAGAGTGAGCGTGAGAGAGAGAGAGTGAGCATGAGAGGAGAGAGAGAGAGAGGGGGTGAGCGTGAGAGAGAGAGAGTGAGCGTGAGAGAGAGAGAGTGAGCGTGAGAGAGAGAGAGTGAGCATGAGAGAGAGAGAGTGAGCGTGAGAGAGAGAGAGTGAGCGTGAGAGAGAGAGAGTGAGCGTGAGAGAGAGAGAGTGAGCGTGAGAGAGAAAGTCAAGTCAAGTCAAGTCACCTTTATTTATATAGCGCTTTTTACAATACAAATTGTTTCAAAGCAGCTTTACAGAGATAACAGGAAAACAATGTTGTAATAGTATTGTTCAATTGAAAATTAAATGTCCCCAACTAAGCAAGCCAAAAGGCGAAGGCAACAGTGGCAAGGAACCAAAACTCCATCAGGTGACAGAATGGAGAAAAAAACCTTGGGAGAACCCAGGCTCAGTCGGGGGGCCAGTCCTCCTTTGGCCAACGAATGAACAGTGTATGATTATGAGTTAGGCAGCATAATGTCAGGAGTCAGATGGGATCAGAACTTTCACGATATTATCCAGTTCATCTGGTTGGGTTGGGTCATCCGGCCGGTGAGGAGATGAGTGGTGAGGTGTCCATGGGCCTTCACAGCCCTGATAATGCGTGTCGTCGTGTCCATGTGATGGTCCTTCATCAGATCTGGATATGCCCTGGATCCGGCGGTCTGCGGTAAACCTCGGGATAAACAGAGAGACTAATATTAGCGTAGACGCCATCCTTCTTATGATGTACAAAGTACATCAGGAATTATGGGAAGTGTTCCCAGTTCCGGCTGATCTAATCTATGCAGCCTAACATTGAATTATAGAAATCTATAGTGTGTTATGTGTATGCTAAGCCAAAGAGATGTGTTTTTTAGTCTAGATTTAAACTGACAGACTGTATCTGCTTCCCGGACCGTGTTAGGAAGATTGTTCCAAAGTTTTGGTGCTAAATAGGAAAAGGATCTACCGCCAGCAGTCGATTTAGATATTCTAGGTATTATCAACTGGCCAGAATTTTGAGATCGCAGTAGACGTGAAGGACTATAATGCGTTAAGAGCTCGCTCAAGTACTGAGGAGCTAAACCATTTAGTGCTTTGTAAGTAATCAGCAATATTTTAAAATTTATACGATGTTTAATAGGCAGCCAATGCAGTGTTGACAGAACCGGGCTAATATGGTCATACTTCCTAGTTCTGGTAAGAACTCTAGCGGCTGCGTTTTGAACTAGCTGTAGTTTGTTTATTAAGCGTGCAGGGCAACCTGTGAGTGAGCGTGAGAGAGAGAGTGAGCGAGAGAGAGAGAGAGCGTAAGAGAGAGAGTGAGCGAGAGAGAGAGTGAGCGAGCGAGAGAGAGTGAGCGGAGCGAGGAGAGTGAGTGAGCGAGAGTGAGTGAGCGTGAGAGTGAGGTGTGAGAGTGAGCGTGTGAGAGAGTGAGCGTGTGAGAGAGTGAGCGTGTGAGAGAGTGAGCGTGAGAGAGCGTGAGAGTGCGTGAGAGTGACGTGAGAGTGAGCTGCGTGAGAGTGAGCGTGAGAGTGAGCGTGAGAGTGAGAGTGAGCGTGAGAGTGAGCGTGGTGAGCGTGAGAGTGAGCGTAGAGTGAGCGTGAGAGTGAGCGTGAGAGTGGCGTGAGAGTGAGCGTGAGAGCGTGCGTGAGGGGAGCGTGAGAGAGTGAGCGTGAGAGTGAGTGAGTGAGCGTGAGAGTGAGTGAGTGAGCGTGAGAGTGAGTGAGTGAGCGTGAGTGAGTGAGCGTGAGAGTGAGTGAGCGTGAGCGTGAGAGAGCGTGAGTAGAGGTGAGAGTGAGCGGTGAGCGTGAGAGTGAGAGTGAGAGTGAGCGTGAGAGTGTGCGTGAGAGCGTGCGTGAGTGAGCGTGAGAGAGTGAGCGTGAGAGTGAGTGAGTGAGCGTGAGAGTGAGTGAGTGAGCGTGAGAGTGAGTGAGTGAGCGTGAGTGAGTGAGCGTGAGAGTGAGTGAGCGTGAGCGTGAGCGTGAGCGAGCGTGAGAGTGAGAGTGAGCGTGAGCGTGAGAGTGAGAGTGAGCGTGAGCGTGAGCGTGAGAGTGAGAGTGAGAGTGAGCGTGAGCGAGAGCGTGAGAGTGAGCGTGAGAGTGAGCACTCTCACGCTCACTCACTCTCACGCTCTCACTCTCACTCTCTCACGCTCACGCTCACTCACGAACGCTCTCACGCTCACTCTCACGCTCACTCTCACTCTCACGCTCACTCACGCACGCTCACGCTCTCTCACTCTCACTCTCTCACGCTCACCTCTCACGCTCACGCTCACTCACGCTCCACGCTCACGCTCTCACGCACACTCTCACGCTCACTCTCACGCTCACGCTCACGCTCACGCTCACGCTCACTCTCACGCTCACTCTCACGCTCACTCTCACGCTCACTCTCACGCTCACTCTCACGCTCACTCTCTCACACGCTCACTCTCTCACACGCTCACTCACTCTCACGCTCACAGAGCGTGAGCGTGAGCGTGAGCGTGAGCGTGAGCGTGAGCGTGAGCGTGAGAGTGAGCTGTATGGCTCTGCTGTAACTCCTCTTTCTCCTGAACCGGTTTCAGTGTCTGGATCCTTACGATGGGAGTTCTGAAGACTCAGGCTCCTCTGATGGAGGTGTGCAGAAGCGTCGGCCCAGAGGACCCGTGAGGAGGAGAGCCGGGATCCGGGATCCTCCCGATGTCCTGATGAGGTCCTCGAGCGACTCGGAGACACAGAGCCACTGCTGGCCTGAGGTGTGTGTGAGACTGGACCTGTCGGACTCGGGGATCCACACGCGGTCCGGGCTCAGCTCCCCCGCTCCAGACCCCTTCCCGACGGGATCCCGGGCCCTGCCCAAGCGGAAGCTCTTCCCATCGGGAGAACTGGAGGAGGGCATGAGGAGGAAGAGGAGGTGCACCAGCGACATGGAGATCTGAAGATGTTCTGATCCACTCATCGCTGACGAGGAGATCTGCTCATACACTGTTCAGTTGGGAAGGAGTTTTCCCTGTTTATCCGGATGGAAAGAGAGACACTGAGAAGAGAGTAAATGAAGGTTGTTTCTTCACCTCAGGTTTAACTGATGATGCCAAAATTATTACAATAATAAATTTACTAACAAACCTAACATTCATTCATGACTTCTGACCTCTCTTGAGCACAGCCCAATCGTGTGTGTGTGTGTGTGTGTGTGACCTCCTGCTGATCCACTTGTATACACACTGAAAGTCTTGATTGTGGCTGGTAACAAGAGTAAAACACTGTATATTTCTGTCATGATGGACAATATTGTTGAGAACGGATGGTTTCACTGGGTGTGTGAGTGAGAGAGAGAGAGTGTGTGTGTAAAGGTGAGATAGATTTATTTAATCCAAAAGCTTTTCATAGAGATTGAAAGAGGAAAAGTGTGACTGGAAGCAGCTAATCTAATGTTTAACAGTATGATGACAGTCGTCTGGAGTTGTGTGTGTGTGTGTGTGTGTGTATGGCAAGCCGCTTTAGCTTTGAGTCTATGTTCTAGTGTGTTTTGGATGAGCTAGAGCGGTGGACACAGAAATGTTGACGATGGGTCCTGTCTCGACTTTTAGACTCTTTTAGAATCGCCTCTGAGCGCTTCAGAGTGGCTGTCTATGGGCATGCACAAACATGTGCTTAAAACAACCCAACGTTCGTTTTCAAAACTGTGACACTCACCGAGTGGTTAGTGGTGTTCGTTGATTAAAAACAAGTAGCGTAGCGAAATACAGTTTCTGTCGTGTTTTATTGCACGAGTTAATGCAATGAGTCCTCCAACAGACATCATTGCGATTTTAGAAAAAATAACAAATAAAACACGACAGAAACTGTATTTCGCTACGCTACTTGTTTTTAATCAACGAACACCACTAACCACTCGGTGAGTGTCACAGTTTTGAAAACGAACGTTGGGTTGTTTTAAGCACATGTTTGTGCATGCCCATAGACAGCCACTCTGAAGCGCTCAGAGGCGATTCTAAAAGAGTCTAAAAGTCGAGACAGGACCCATCGTCAACATTTCTGTGTCCACCGCTCTAGCTCATCCAGAACACACTAGAAAATACACTGAAAGTGATAAATACCGCAATTATTCTTTAAATTGTACCCAGCGTTATTCGTCGTAATTGCATTTTTACTAGTAAGAATTCAATTAGAGAGCTCTACAATTAGTAAAAATGCCATTACAATGAGTATTGCTGGGAACAATTTAAGCTAAAACGGCTTGCCGTGTGTATGTAGATCATGCTCATATTAAGTGTTTGATTCATTTAAATGCTTGTTCATCACTTTAAACAAAGTCTGTAGCAGCCAGCTAAACTAAAGTCCAGCGTCGGTTCCGGTTCTTTCTCTGATCATCTCATGAAAATACACTCAGCACTTCCGGTGTCTGCCGAGTGTGTGTGTGTGTGTGTGTGTGTGTGTGTGTGTGTGTGTGTGTGTGTGTGTTGTGTTAAAGCCGCAGCTGAATCTGAAATCACTCAGATCACGATAAAGCCGTCAGAAACACATGATCTGGAGCTCGTCAGAGGTCCGAGTTCATCGCTGCTGCAGTGCCGTATCAGGACACACGGTGGCGCTGGAGGATCATCTGACTGACACACACACACACACACACACCACCACACCACACACACACACACACACACACACACGTCTTCAATCGTGTTTAACTGAAGAACTCGCAGGCATTTCTCGATCAGCTGCCAGCTTTTATATTGTTTATATGATCAGCTGGGTTACATATTTTATACTGTACAGTGGAGCAAATGAAGGGTCTATGATTTATATGGTAGGTTGATTTTAACGGATATAGACAATTATATAAAGGTTATAAATTGATTTGCATTTCAGTGAGTGAAGTAGTTTTGCTTGGGGATCAAATACTTAACTAAAAATGTAGTGCTTGTGGAGAAACCCTTGCTGGCCCATAGGAAAGTAGTTTCTTGTAGATGTTCAGAAGGTTTGCACATCTAAGGAGGGATTCGGCTCCACTGACGTTCTACAGGGTTATCTGGACTCTCCAAGACTCAATGTACTGCTTCTCCAGCCACTGCTCTGTTGCCTGGGTCAGTGTAGGATAGAGAGGGTTAGATGTACACTGACAGTGACATTAGGAGTACTTTCTTAAAGTGACAGGACTAATGTGTGTTCCTCAGGACTAATGTGTGTTCCTCAGGACTAATGTGTGTTCCTCAGGACTAATGTGTGTTCCTCAGGACTAAGTGTTCTCAGATAATGTGTGTTCCTCAGGACTAATGTGTGTTCCTCAGGACTAATGTGTGTTCCTCAGGACTAATGTGTGTTCCTCAGGACTAAGTGTGTTCCTCAGGACTAATGTGTGTTCCTCAGGACTAATGTGTGTTCCTCAGGACTAAATGTGTGTTCCTCAGGACTAATGTGTGTTCCTCAGGACTAAAGTGTGTTCCTCAGGACAAAGTGTGTTCCTCAGGACTAATGTGTGTTCCTCAGGACTAATGTGTGTTCCTCAGGACTAATGTGTGTTCCTCAGGACTAAAGTGTGTTCCTCAGGACAAGTGTGTTCCTCAGGACTAATGTGTGTTCCTCAGGACTAATGTGTGTTCCTCAGGACTAAAGTGTGTTCCTCAGGACTAAGTGTGTTCCTCAGGACTAAGTGTGTTCCTCAGGACTAATGTGTGTTCCTCAGGACTAATGTGTGTTCCTCAGGACTAATGTGTGTTCCTCAGGACTAAAGTGTGTTCCTCAGGACTAATGTGTGTTCCTCAGGACTAATGTGTGTTCCTCAGGACTAATGTGTGTTCTTCAGGACTAAAGTGTGTTCCTCAGGACTAATGTGTGTTCCTCAGGACTAAGTGTGAGTCCGCAGGACTAATGTGTGTGACGCAGGACTAATGTGTGTGACGCAGGACTAATGTGTGTTCCTCAGGACTAATGTGTGTTCCTCAGGACTAAAGTGTGTTCCTCAGGACTAATGTGTGTTCCTCAGGACTAATGTGTGTGACGCAGGACTAATGTGTGTTCCTCGACTAAGTGTTCCTCAGGACTAAGTGTGTTCCTCAGACTAAAGTGTGTTCCTCAGGACTAAAGTGTGTTCTCAGGATATGTTTTCCTCAGGACTAAAGTGTGTTCCTCAGGACTAAAGTGTGTTCCTCAGGACTAAGTGTGTTCCTCAGGACTAAAGTGTGTTCCTCAGACTAAGTGTGATTCTAGGAAATGTGTGTTCCTCAGGACTAAAGTGTGTTCCTCAGGACTAATGTGTGTTCCTCGGACTATGTGGTTACTCAGGATAATGTGTGTTCCTCAGGACTAAGTGTGCCAGGACTAATGTGTGTTCCTCAGGACTAATGTGTGTTCCTCAGGACTAATGTGTGTTCCTCAGGACTAATGTGTGACCAGGACTAATGTGTGTTCCTCAGGACTAATGTGTGTTCCTCAGGACTAATGTGTGTTCCTCAGGACTAATGTGTGTTCCTCAGGACTAATGTGTGTTCCTCAGGACTAATGTGTGTTCCTCAGGACTAATGTGTGTTCAGACTGCAGGACTAATGTGTGTGACCAGGACTAATGTGTGTTCCTCAGGACTAATGTGTGATCGCAGGACTAATGTGTGTTCCTCAGGACTAATGTGTGGTATCCTCAGGACTAATGTGTGTTCCTCAGGACTAATGTGTGTTCCTCAGGACTAATGTGTGTTCCTCAGGACTAATGTGTGTTCCTCAGGACTAATGTGTGTTCTCAGGACTAATGTGTGTTCCTCAGGACTAATGTGTGTACGCAGGACTAATGTGTGTTCCTCAGGACTAATGTGTGTTCCTCAGGACTAATGTGTGTTCCTCAGGACTAATGTGTGTTCCTAGGACTAATGTGTGTCAGGACTAATGTGTGTCCTCAGGACTAATGTGTGTTCCTCAGGATAAGTTTTCAGGACTAAGTGTGTTCCTCAGGACTAATGTGTGTTCCTCAGGACTAATGTGTGTTCCTCAGGACTAATGTGTGTTCCTCAGGACTAATGTGTGTTCCTCAGGACTAAAGTGTGTTCCTCAGGACTAATGTGTGTTCCCCAGGACTAAAGTGTGTTCCTCAGGACTAAGTGTGTGTTCCTCAGGACTAAAGTGTGTTCCTCAGGACTAATGTGTGTTCCTCAGGACTAATGTGTGTTCCTCAGGACTAATGTGTGTTCCTCAGGACTAATGTGTGTTCCTCAGGACTAAGTGTGTTCCTCAGGACTAATGTGTGTTCCTCAGGACTAATGTGTGTTCCTCAGGACTAATGTGTGTTCCTCAGGACTAATGTGTGTTCCTCAGGACTAATGTGTGTTCCTAAGGTACGAAAGTGTGTTCCTCAGGACTAATGTGTGTTCCTCAGGACTAATGTGTGTTCCTCAGGACTAATGTGTGTTCCTCAGGACTAATGTGTGTTCCTCAGGACTAATGTGTGTTCCTCAGGACTAATGTGTGTTCCTCAGGACTAATGTGTGTTCCTCAGGACTAATGTGTGTTCCTCAGGACTAAGTGTGTTCTCAGGACTAATGTGTGTTCCTCAGGACTAATGTGTGTTCCTCAGGACTAATGTGTGTTCCTCAGGACTAATGTGTGTTCCTCAGGACTAATGTGTGTTCCTCAGGACTAATGTGTGTTCCTCAGGACTAATGTGTTCCTCAGGACTAATGTGTGTTCCTCAGGACTAATGTGTGTTCCTCAGGACTAATGTGTGTTCCTCAGGACTAATGTGTGTTCCTCAGGACTAATGTGTGTTCCTCAGGACTAATGTGTGTGACGCAGGACTAATGTGTGTTCCTCAGGACTAATGTGTGTTCCTCAGGACTAATGTGTGTTCCTCAGGACTAATGTTGTTCCTCAGGACTAATGTGTGTTCCTCAGGACTAATGTGTGTTCCTCAGGACTAAAGTGTGTTCCTCAGGACTAATGTGTGTTCCTCAGGACTAAATGTGTGTTCCTCAGGACTAATGTGTGTTCCTCAGGACTAATGTGTGTTCCTCAGGACTAATGTGTGTTCCTCAGGACTAATGTGTGTTCCTCAGGACTAATGTGTGTTCCTCAGGACTAATGTGTGTTCCTCAGGACTAATGTGTGTTCCTCAGGACTAAAGTGTGTTCCTCAGGACTAAAGTGTGTTCCTCAGGACTAAAGTGTGTTCCTCAGGACTAAAGTGTGTTCCTCAGGACTAAAGTGTGTTCCTCAGGACTAATGTGTGTTCCTCAGGACTAATGTGTGTTCCTCAGGACTAATGTGTGTTCCTCAGGACTAATGTGTGTTCCTCAGGACTAATGTGTGTTCCCAGGACTAATGTGTGTTCCTCAGGACTAAATGTGTGTTCCTCAGGACTAATGTGTGTTCCTCAGGACTAAGTGTGTTCCTCAGGACTAAGTGTGTTCCTCAGGACTAAAGTGTGTTCCTCAGGACTAAAGTGTGTTCCTCAGGACTAATGTGTGTTCCTCAGGACTAATGTGTGTTCCTCAGGACTAAGTGTGTTCCTCAGGACTAATGTGTGTTCCTCAGGACTAATGTGTGTTCCTCAGGACTAATGTGTGTTCCTCAGGACTAAATGTGTGTTCCTCAGGACTAATGTGTGTTCCTCAGGACTAATGTGTGTTCCTCAGGACTAATGTGTGTTCCTCAGGACTAATGTGTGTTACCTCAGGACTAATGTGGTTCTCAGACTAATGTGGTTCTCAGGACTAATGTGTGTTCCTCAGGACTAATGTGTGTTCCTCAGGACTAATGGTGTTTCCTCAGGACTAAATGTGTGTTCCTCAGGACTAAAGTGTGTTCCTCAGGACTAATGTGTGTTCCTCAGGACTAATGTGTGTTCCTCAGGACTAATGTGTGTGTTCCTCAGGACTAATGTGTGTTCCTCAGGACTAAATGTGTGTTCCTCAGGACTAATGTGTGTTCCTCAGGACTAATGTGTGTTCCCAGGACTAATGTGAGACGCAGGACTAATGTGTGTTCCTCAGGACTAATGTGTGTCCCAGGACTAATGTGTGTTCCTCAGGACTAAGTGTGTTCCTCAGGACTAATGTGTGTTCCTCAGGACTAATGTGTGTTCCTCAGGACTAATGTGTGTTCCTCAGGACTAATGTGTGTTCCAGGACTAAGTGTGTTCCGCTAAGGTGTCTAACTAATGTGTGTTCCCAGGACTAATGTGTTCTCAGACTAATGTGTGTTTCCTCAGACTAATGTGTGTTCCTCAGGACTAATGTGTTCCTCAGGACTAATGTGTGTGTTCTCAGGACTAATGTGTGTTCCTCAGGACTAATGTTGTTCCTCAGGACTAAGTGTGTTCCTCAGGACTAAGTGTGTTCCTCAGGACTAAGTGTGTTCCTCAGGACTAATGTGTGTTCCTCAGGACTAATGTGTGTTCCTCAGGACTAATGTGTGTTCCTCAGGACTAATGTGTGTTCCTCAGACTAATGTGTGTTCCTCAGGACTAATGTGTGTTCCTCAGGACTAATGTGTGTTCCTCAGGACTAATGTGTGTTCCTCAGGACTAATGTGTGTTCCTCAGGACTAAAGTGTGTTCCTCAGGACTAATGTGTGTCTCAGGACTAATGTTTCCAGGACAATGTTTTCCTCAGGACTAATGTGTGTTCCTCAGGACTAATGAAAGGTATTTCCTCAGGACTAAAGTGTGTTCCTCGGACTAATGTGTGTTCCCAGGACTAAGTGTGTTCCTCAGGACTAAGTGTGTTCCTCAGGACTAATGTGTGTTCCTCAGGACTAATGTGTGTTCCTCAGGACTAATGTGTGTTCCTCAGGACTAAAGTGTGTTCCTCAGGACTAAGTGTGTTCCTCAGGACTAATGTGGTTCCTCAGGACTAATGTGTGTTCCTCAGGACTAATGTGTGTTCCTCAGGACTAAGTGTGTTCCTCAGGACTAATGTGTTCCTCAGACTAAAGCCTCAGGATAATGTGTGTCTCAGGACTAATGTGTGTTCCTCAGGACTAATGTGTGTTCCTCAGGACTAATGTGTTTCCTCAGGACTAATGTGTGTTCCTCAGGACTAATGTGTGTTCCTCAGGACTAATGTGTGTCCAGGACTAATGTGTGTTCCCAGGACTAATGTGTGTTTCACTCAGGACAAATGTGTGTTCCTCAGGACTAAAGTGTGTTCCTCAGGACTAATGTGTGTTCCTCAGGACTAATGTGTGTTCCTCAGGACTAATGTGTGTTCCTCAGACTAATGTGTGTTCCTCAGGACTAATGTGTGTCTCAGACTAATGTGTGTTCCTCAGGACTAATGTGTGTTCCAGGACTAAGTGTGTTCCTCAGGACTAATGTGTGTTCCTCAGGACTAATGTGTGTTCCTCAGGACTAATGTGTGTTCCTCAGGACTAATGTGTGTTCCTCAGGACTAATGTGTGTTCCTCAGGACTATGTGTGTTCCTCAGGACTAATGTGTGTTCCTCAGGACTAATGTGTGTTCCTCAGGACTAATGTGTGACCAGGACTAATGTGTGTCCAGGACTAATGTGTGTCCTCAGGACTAATGTGTGTTCCCAGGACTAATGTGTGTTCCTCAGGACTAATGTGTGTTCCTCAGACTAAGTGTGTTCCTCAGGACTAATGTGTGTTCCTCAGGACTAATGTGTGTTCCCAGACAGTGGTGTTCCTCAGGACTAATGTGTGTCCTCAGGACTAATGTGTGTTCCTCAGGACTAATGTGTGTTCCTCAGGACTAAGTGTGTTCCTCAGGACTAATGTGTGTTCCTCAGGACTAAGTGTGTTCCTCAGGACTAAGTGTGTTCCTCAGGACTAAGTTGTTCCTCAGGACTAAGTGTGTTCTCAGGACTAATGTGTGTTCCTCAGGATAATGTGTGTTCCTCAGACTAATGGTGTTCCTCAGGACTAATGTGTGTTCCTCAGGACTAATGTGTGTTCCTCAGACTAATGTGTCTCGGACTAATGTGTGCCAGACTAATGTGTGTTCCTCAGGACTAATGTGTTTCCTCAGGACTAATGTGTGTCTCAGGACTAATGTGTGTCCCAGGACTAATGTGTGTACCAGGACTAATGTGTGTTCCTCAGGACTAATGTGTGTTCCTAGGACTAATGTGTGTTCCTCAGGACTAATGTGTGTTCCTCAGGACTAAAGTGTGTTCCTCAGGACTAAAGTGTGTTCCTCAGGACTAAAGTGTGTTCCTCAGGACTAAAGTGTGTTCCTCAGGACTAAGTGTGTTCCTCAGGACTAATGTGTGTTCCTCAGGACTAATGTGTGTTCCTCAGGACTAATGTGTGTTCCTCAGGACTAATGTGTGTTCCTCAGGACTAATGTGTGTTCCTCAGGACTAAGTGTGTTCCTCAGGACTAAAGTGTGTTCCTCAGGACTAATGTGTGTTCCTCAGGACTAAATTGTGTTCCTCAGGACTAATGTGTGTTCCTCAGGACTAATGTGTGTTCCTCAGGACTAATGTGTGTTCCTCAGACTAATGTGTGTTCCTCAGGACTAATGTGTGTTCCTCAGGACTAAGTGTGTTCCTCAGACTAATGTGTGAGACCAGGACTAATGTGTGTTCCTCAGGACTAAGTGTGTTCCTCAGGACTAATGTGTTCCTCAGGACTAATGTGTGTTCCTAGATAGGTGCAGGACAGTTCCAGACTATGTTTTTTTCTCACTAATGGTCCAGACATGTTGTCCAGACTAGGGTTCTCAGCAGGTTTCAGATAATTGTCCGAAAGTGTGTCCAATATGTAAAATTGGCCTCATATTTGTCCAGACTAGTTTTCTCAGACTATTGTGCGTATGGTCCAGCTAATGTGTGTCCTCGACTAAGTTGTTCCTCGCTATGTGTGTGTGTCCCAGACTAGGTTCCTCAGGACTATGTGTCCAGACTAGGTCTCGACATTGTTCCTCGGACAAGGTGTCCTCAACTAAGTGTCTCAGACTAATGTGTCCGGACTAGTGGCAGACTAATGTGTGTCGACTAATGTTGTCGATAGTGTTCAGGATATTGTTTCAGACAGGGTTCTCAGATATGGTGTGTTTCCTCAGACATGTTCTCGGAAAGTGTGCCAACATGTGTCTAGGACTAGTGTGTTCCTCAGATAGTGGCCGGCAATTGTCTCAGGATAAGGTGTTCCTCGACTAAAGTGTCCAGAAGTGGCAGGACTATTGTTCTCAGACTAGTTGTCTCAGACTAAGTGTCCAACTAGTGTTCCAGACATGTTTCCCGTATGTGTCTCAGACAGTGTGTTCAGACTAAGTGTTCCAGGATAGTTGTTCCTAGGACTAAGTGTGTTCCTCAGACTAAGTGTGTTCCCAGACTAAGTGGTCTCAGACTAAGGTGTTCCTCAGGACTAAGTGTTCCAGGACTAAGTGTGTTCCTCAGGACTAAGGTGTTTCCAGGACAATGTTTCCCAGGACTAATTGTGTTCCTCGGACAAGTGTGTTCCAGGACTAATGTGTCCAGGATAATGTGTCTCAGACAAGTGTGTTCCTAGGACTAATGTTGTTCCTCGACTAAGTGTGTCCTAGGACTAATGTGTTTCTCAGACTAATGTGTGTCCTCAGACTAATTGTGTTCCTCAGGACTAATGTGTTTCTCAGACTAAAGTGTGTCCAGGACAAGTGTGTCCTCGGACTAATGGTGTTCCTCAGACAAGTGTGTTCCTCAGGACTAATTGTGTTCGTTTTCCTCAGGACAATGTGTGTTCCAGGACTAATGTTGTTTCCTCAGGACTAATTGGTTCCAGGATATGTGTGTTCCTCAGACTAATGTGTTCCAGGACTATGTGTGTTCCGGACTATGTGTTCTCAGACTAATGTGTTCAGCATGTTGTTCCTCAGACTAAGTGTGTTCTGATAGGCTGGACTAAGTGTGTTCCCTAGAAATGTTGTTCAGGACTAAGGTGTCCTCAGGACTAATGTGTGTCCCAGACAAGTGTTTCCTGACTAATGTTGTTCCTCAGGACTAATGTGTGTTCCTCAGGACTAAGTTGTTCCTAGGACTAAGTGTGTTCCTCAGACTAATGTGTTTCCTCAGGACTAAAGTGTGTTCCTCAGGACAATGTGGTTCCTCAGACTAAGTGTGTTCCTCAGACTAATGTGTGGCCAGGACTAATGTGTGTTCCTCAGGACTAATGTGTGTTCCTAGGACTAATGTGTGTTCCCAGGACTAATGTGTGTTCCTCAGGACTAATGTGTGTTCCTCAGGACTAATGTGTGCGGGACTAATGTGTGTCCTCAGGACTAATGTGTGTTCCTCAGGACTAATGTGTGTTCCTCAGGACTAATGTGTGTGTTCCTCGGACTAATTTGTGTTCCAGGACTAATGTGTGTTCCAGGACTAATGTGTGTTCCTCAGGACTAATGTGTGTTCCTAGGACTAATGTGTGTTCCCAGGACTAATGTGTGTTCCTCAGGCTAAGTGTGTTCCTCAGACAAAGGTGTTCCTCAGGACTAAGTGTGTTCCTCAGGACTAAAGTGTGTTCCAGGACTAAAGTGTGTTCCTCGGACTAATGTGTGTTCCTCAGGACTAATGTGTGTTCCTCAGGACTAATGTGTGTTCCTCAGGACTAATGTGTGTTCCTCAGATGACTAATGTGTGTTCCTCAGGACTAAGTGGTTCCTCAGGACTAATGTGTGTTCTCAGACTAAGTGTGTTCCAGGACTAATGTGTGTCCAGGACAAATGTGTGTGACCTAGGACTAATGTGTGTTCCTCAGGACTAATGTGTGTTCCTCAGGACTAAAGTGTGTTCCTCAGGACTAATGTGTGAGACGCAGGACTCCTGCTGGTTGCTTGCGGATCAAATACTTATTTCACTCAATCAAATGCTAATCAATTTACAACCTTTATATAATGTGTTTTTCTGATATTCTGTCTCTCCGTTAAAATAAAACTACCATAAAAATTAGACCCTTCCTTTCTTTGTAAGAGGGCGAACTTTCAAAATCAGATTTCCCACACTGTATATAGTCTATATTGACTTATGAATTCACATGTTTTAAGGATATTAAAGGCACAAATGAATAACATTCAGACACAAAATACACTTTAGGAATATTTGAGCTTTATTGAAAACCACCAATCATGCAAAACTTAACTTCCATTTTTCCATCTAAAACACAATTCTCATGTTCCACTAAAACATCTGTGTGAGAAACACAAACACAGTCCATCGTCCAACATGCGTCTGACCTTCTGACCTCGTCCCATTAAACAGTTATGATTACACAGTTACGATTACACAAGACAACACAGTTATGATTACACTAAACTGAGGAATGCTGGGTAAAGAGAAGCGTTCAAGCTCTTCCTCTACACTGAGGCATGCTGGGTAAAGCGTGTTCTACTCGGTGCACAGGACCGCCACCCCCGCGCTCGTAGAAGTGATGCGGGTCTTCCTTGGTGGCGATGTCAAAGTCAACGGTGAAGATGAGGTCGGCACGCGTGAAGTTCAGATACACGGGCAGTGTGACCTGCAGAGAGAGAGGGCGAGAGAGAGTGAGTGTGTGTGAGAGAGAGGGGGAGTGTGTGTGAGTGTGTGAGAGAGGGGGAGTATGTGTGTGTGTGAGAGAGGGGGAGTGTGTGTGTGTGTGTGTGTGAGTGTATGAGAGAGAGGGGGAGCGAGTGAGTGAGTGTGTCTCCATTTACCATGTTCCTCTTCTCGCTGTTGCTCTGCTTCATCCAGCGTAGTTGTGTCAGCGGGAGGTCAGTAGAGATGGTGGTGGACAGAGAGAGTTTGTTGTTCGCACACACGGCTCCCTGCAGCTTCAGACCTGCACACAGAAATAAAGCTGACTTGACTCAAAGCGCTCCACTCTCACGCTCTCTCTCTCGCCCTCTCTCGCTCGCTCGCTCTCTCTCACTCTCGCTCTCTCTCACTCTCGCTCTCTCTCACTCTCGCTCGCCCTCACTCTCGCTCGCCCTCACTCTCGCTCGCCCTCACTCCGCTCGCCCTCACTCTCGCTCGCCCTCACTCTCGCTCGCCCTCACTCTCGCTCGCCCTCTCGCTCGCACTCTCTCGCTCGCACTCTCTCGCTCGCACTCTCTCGCTCGCACTCTCTCGCTCGCACTCTCTCGCTCGCACTCTCGTCGCACTCTCTCGCTCGCACTCTCCTCGCACTCTCTCGCTCGCACTCTCTCGCTCGCACTCTCTCGCTCGCACTCTCTCTCGCTCGCACTCTCTCCCTCGCTCGCACTCTCTCGCTCGCACTCTCTCGCTCGCACTCTCTCGCTCGCACTCTCTCGCCTCCTCTCTCTCGCTCTCACTCTCGTCTCGCTCTCACTCTCTCCTCGCTCGCTCACTCTCACTCGTGCTCACTCTCACTCTCGTGCTCACTCTCACGCTCGTGCTCACTCTCACGCTCGTGCTCACTTTCACTCGTGCTCACTCTCACTCTCTCGCTCGTGCTCACTCTCTCGCTCGTGCTCACTCTCACTCTCTCGCTCGTGCTCACTTCACTCGTGCTCACTCTCACTCTCTCGCTCGTGCTCACTCTCTCCTCGTGCTCACTCTCACTCCTGCTCCCTCGCTCGTGCTCACCTCACTCTCTCGCTCGTGCTCACTCTCACTCTCTCGCTCGTGCTCACTCTCACTCTCTCGCTCGTGCTCACTCTCACTCTCTCGTGCTCACTCTCACCTCCGCTCTGCTCACTCTCACTCTCCGCTCGTGCTCACTCTCACTCTCATCGCTCGTGCTCACCTCGCTCACTACTCTCACGCTCACGCTCACTCTCACGCTCACTCTCACGCTCACTCTCACGCTCACTCTCACGCTCACTCCCGCTCACTCTCACGCTCACTCTCACCTCACGCTCACGTCACGCTCACTCTCACGCTCACGCTCACTCTCACGCTCACTCTCACGCTCACTCTCACGCTCACTCTCACGCTCACTCACCCTTGATGCCAAAGCTGCAGGCGTCAAGGGCTGCTCCCTGTGCTGATGTGACGTTGACCTCGAGACACAGCTCCTCCAGAGACCAGCTGTTGGCCTGAGCCACGTACTGGCGGGTGGCAGTGATGTAG
>CM070832.1:280000-287500 GCA_036326025.1 Chrosomus eos
ACACTGTCACTGATCTGAACTGGATAACGACTGTCTTCTGTAGAGCTCAGCCTCATATCTGATGAAGTTTCATCACTGACTCGGTTTATTACACTGACTCTGTCACTGTGAATCTGATAAACATGTGACGCAGAAGCGCTAGGCTAGTGTTAGGCTGACCGGATGCCGTCGGGCATCTTGATGTCCTTGTGCCCGTCCACTTTGAGCGCCAGCTTGAACTCGCTGTCGAAGCTGCTGGTGGTGAAGAGCCGATCCAGGAACGTGTTCAGGAGCCGCTGGTCGAACTCGTTATCGATGCGCCCGCCGTAGATCGACTGAGCCATCAGAGTCTTCAGTGCCGCCCACGGGATCTTATCAGGAGAGATGTTCTGCCGGCCCTGAGGAGAGCGACAGGCGTTACACACACAAACGCACACACTGAGGAGAGCGACAGGTGTCACACACAAACACACACACTGAGGAGAGCGACAGGTGTCACACACACACACACACACCTTCGCTGTATCGTCCAGCCAGGTGTCGATGGTGTCGCAGGCGGAGCGCAGGTCTGACTCTCCGAACTCGTATTTTTTGGACCAGCCGAGCGGAGCGTAGCGGAGCCGCTCCTGGATGACGGCGTGGAACCAGGCTAGCAGGAAGTACAACCGCGCGCGCGCTCGTTCGGGGACTGAGAACAACAACAACAACATGATGAGTACAGGCTCGTTCGGGGACTGAGAAGATGAACATGTGACACACTGGCAGCAGAGACGAGCAGAAACATATCAATATGAATCTATGCATTTTATTTCTAACCCCACACACTAGCACACCTTACATTAGGTGTCATAATTATTATTATTAATAAGGGTTAGTAATTTAGCAGAAGCTTTTATCCAAAGCGACTTACGGATGAGAAAAACATCTTTAAGAGGAAATAAACAAGAGGAGCGAGTAACAGTTTCAGTCTTAGCTAATAAACACACATATATGGGTTTACTGAGCATGATCTGATGAGCACGTTTACTTTGAGTCTGAGGTTCAGGAGTAAAGCTTACAGGGGTCAGAGTTAGGGTAGTTGGCGATTACAGGGGTCAGAGTTAGGGTAGTTGGCGATTACAGGGGTCAGAGTTAGGGTAGTTGGCGATTACAGGGGTCAGAGTTAGGGTAGTTAGCGATTACAGGGGTCAGAGTTAGGGTAGTTGGCGATTACAGGGGTCAGAGTTAGGGTAGTTGGTGATTACAGGGGTCAGAGTTAGGGTAGTTGGGGATTACAGGGGTCAGAGTTAGGGTAGGTAGCGATTACAGGGGTCAGAGTTAGGTTAGTTAGCGATTACAGGGGTCACAGTTAGGTTAGGTGGTGATTACAGGGGTCAGAGTTAGGTTAGTTGGCGATTACAGGGGTCAGAGTTAGGGTAGGTAGCGATTACAGGGGTCAGAGTTAGGTTAGTTAGCGATTACAGGGGTCAGAGTTAGGTTAGTTAGCGATTACAGGGGTCAGAGTTAGGGTAGTTGGCGATTACAGGGGTCAGAGTTAGGGTAGTTAGCGATTACAGGGGTCAGAGTTAGGGTAGTTGGGGATTACAGGGGTCAGAGTTAGGGTAGTTGGCGATTACAGGGGTCAGAGTTAGGGTAGTTGGCCATTACAGGGGTCAGAGTTAGGGTAGTTGGCGATTACAGGGGTCAGGGTTAGGGTAGTTGGCGATTACAGGGGTCAGAGTTAGGGTAGTTGGCGATTACAGGGGTCAGAGTTAGGGTAGTTGGCGATTACAGGGGTCAGGGTTAGGTTAGTTGGCGATTACAGGGGTCAGAGTTAGGGTAGTTGGCGATTACAGGGGTCAGAGTTAGGGTAGTTGGTGATTACAGGGGTCAGAGTTAGGGTAGTTGGCGATTACAGGGGTCAGAGTTAGGGTAGTTAGCGATTACAGGGGTCAGAGTTAGGGTAGTTGGCGATTACAGGGGTCAGAGTTAGGGTAGTTGGCGATTACAGGGGTCAGAGTTAGGGTAGTTGGCGATTACAGGGGTCAGAGTTAGGTTAGTTGGCGATTACAGGGGTCAGAGTTAGGTTAGTTAGCGATTACAAGGGGTCAGAGTTAGGGTAGTTGGCGATTACAGGGGTCAGAGTTAGGAGTTGTTGGCGATTACAGGGGTCAGAGGAGTTTAGGGGCGGTAGTGTTGGCGATTACCAGGTGGTTCAGGATTACAGGTTAGTTGGTCTTGATTACAGGGGTCAGAGTTAGGGTAGTTGGCGATTACAGGGGTCAGAGTTAGGTTAGTTGGATCCAGTGGTCGATTACAGGGGTCAGGAGTTAGGGTAGTTGGCGATTACCAGGGGTCAGGGTTAGGTGTAGTTGGCGATTACAGGGGTCAGAGTTAGGGTAGTTGGCGATTACAGGGGTCAGAGTTAGGGTAAGTAGTTGGCGATTACAGGGGTCAGGGTTAGGGTAGTTGGCGATTACAGGGGTCAGGGTTAAGGGTAGTTGGCGATTACAGGGGTCAGGGTTAGGGTAGTTGGCGATTACAGGGGTCAGGGTTAGGGTAGTTGGCGATTACAGGGGCCAGGTTAGGGTAGTTAGCGATTACAGGGGTCAGAGTTAGGGTAGTTGGCGATTACAGGGGTCAGGGTTAGGGTAGTTAGCGATTACAGGGGTCAGAGTTAGGGTAGTTAGCGATTACAGGGGTCAGAGTTAGGGTAGTTAGCGATTACAGGGGTCAGGGTTAGGGTAGTTGGCGATTACAGGGGTCAGAGTTAGGGTAGTTGGCGATTACAGGGGTCAGGGTTAGGGTAGTTAGCGATTACAGGGGTCAGAGTTAGGGTAGTTAGCGATTACAGGGGTCAGAGTTAGGGTAGTTGGCGATTACAGGGGTCAGGGTTAGGGTAGTTAGCGATTACAGGGGTCAGAGTTAGGGTAGTTAGCGATTACAGGGGTCAGAGTTAGGGTAGTTAGCGATTACAGGGGTCAGGGTTAGGGTAGTTGGCGATTACAGGGGTCAGAGTTAGGGTAGTTGGCGATTACAGGGGTCAGGGTTAGGGTAGTTAGCGATTACAGGGGTCAGAGTTAGGGTAGTTAGCGATTACAGGGGTCAGAGTTAGGGTAGTTAGCGATTACAGAGATAGATCAGGTGTGTGGCGCGTGTACTCTCACCTTACACATGCGCGCCACAGGGATGTTGCTGAAGGTGCGCAGCATGTTGGCCTTCATACCCGGAGGCGGCTCGAACACGAAGATGCGTCCGGCACGCAGCAGGTTCACCGGCACCTGAGGGAGATGAGATCATCAGATGAGGCGTTCATGACACGTGACAGACTGAGCACAGGAAGAGATGCGGGACCTTGGGGTTGATCTCCATGGTGAGGAAGAGCCGGAAGCTGGCGTGCGGTTGCATGGAGTGCAGTTTCTTCTCCAGCTGCATCAGCCAACCAGGAGCCAGATGCACGTTCTCCAGCATCACCCACCTGACACACACACACACACACACACACACACACACACACGTGAGAGCAGCTCGTGAGCGCCGCAGGAGTGTGGGCCGCTCGAGGAGTGTGTGTCGCTCACCTGCCCGACTTCACCGCTGTGTTGATGTCTCGGTCCGCTTTATTAAAGCCTTCAGCAGAACCTGCAGACGGACATCACGAGTTCAGCGTCTGTGTGTGTGTGTGTGTGTGTGTGTGTGCTAACGCTTCACTATAGTTTTTACATTATATTAACACATACAACTGAAGAATAACGTTAGTAAATGTTGGAATTAATACAAGTATTTTTCATTGTTAGTTCATGTTAACTTATGGAAGCTTGTGTCCATCACAGAATAAAACATTTTAAAAGAGAATTGAGAATTTGTTCGAGTTTAAATCGTACGATTCTGACTGTTTCTCAGAAGTGTGAGATAGAATTGCATGATCTGGATCTTTATGAGAAAGTCCGAATTGTGACTTTCATCTCAGAATAGAATGATATAAAGTCACAATTACCTTTTTTATGTTTTATTCTGTGGCAGAAACAAGCTTCCAGTGTTATATCTACATGTGTGTGTGCATGTATGTGTGTGTGTGTGTGTGTGTCAGCGCGTGTGTGTGTATGTCTGCACATGTGTGTGTGTGTGTGTTCTCACCGATGGAGATGGAGGTGATGTGTTTGTTCTGCTCAGCGGCGAGATCCCTCACTAGACCGCTAGCATCGTACCCGGGCACAGAACAATCAGTACTGGCGTCCCCGGCTTCACCTGCACACACACACACACTGAAGCAGGAGCCGCTCACATCTCTCACACACACACACACACACACAAGCACTGAAGCAGGATCCACTCGCGTCTCACACACACACACACACACACACTGAAGCAGGAGCCGCTCGCGTCTCTCTCACACACACACACACACACACACACACACACACACAAGCACTGAAGCAGGATCCACTCGCGTCTCTCACACACACACACACACACACACACACACACAAGCACTGAAGCAGGATCCACTCGCGTCTCACACACACACACACAAAGCACTGAAGCAGGAGCCGCTCGCGTCTCTCTCACACACACACACAAGCACTGAAGCAGGATCCACTTGCGTCTCACACACACACTGAAGCAGGAGCCGCTCGCGTCTCTCACACACACACACACACACAACACACACACACACACACACACCTCGCTGTCCACGATGTTGGCCAGGTCCAGCGGCTGGTCGATGATGGCCATGAAGTTTTCTCCCAGGATTTTGGACACAAAGATGTGTGACATGGCCAGCAGACGATCGGGTCTGAATGCCTGGATCAGCAGCAGCTGGTGGACGGCCTGACCAATCAGAGCTGAGGACACACACACACGTCACTTCTGCATGTTCATATTTGTCATAAAAAGTTATTATATATATATATATTATATATATATATATATATATATATATATATCAGCTCTGGAGAAAAGCGTGATGTCATCGTCCAGCTCAGTTCAGTTCTCATATAATGGTGTCTACGCAGGAGATCAATAATAAATGTGTCATCATCACTGCACTCACTGGACGCCTTCTCTTCAGTCCACAGGTACGGCACCGACAGCTCCGGCGAGTTACTCTCCAGCCACATGAAGAATTGCTGGAACACAGAGGTGTCAGGGGGTCAGAGAGGGGTCAGGGGGTCAGAGAGGGGTCAGGCTGAGCACAGGTGCAGGTCGCTCACCTCATCCGCCTGGACGGTGGACACCAGGTCCCTGAAGGCCGGCACTCGGCTGAGACGCACCATGGCCTCCGCCTGCTCTCCGCTCAGACCCGGCACCTTCGGCACGCTCGCCCCGCTCAGCACGATCTCCTTCCCCGCAGGTAGTGCTGGAACTCTGCGTCGTACGAGGGCTCGCTGGGAGAGAGAGCGGGAGAACCGTCAGGAGGTCACCTGACACACCTCAGAGCTCGGGATTACTGTGCGTCTGGAGGAGCGGATCTCTGTCCCTCTGACTAATCTAGCGGTGCGCGATATTGACCACAAAAAATCTCTATATTTTCTGGGATTTTATCAATAATGCTAATTAGACGGTACTGTTCTGATACCGGTGCAGGTTCAGGCCCGCCGAGGTCAGCTGACTCCTGACGGGTCTGAGATTCATATATTCTATAAGCAGCAGCATCATCTTTCCCAATGATATTAAATTGATTTTTAAAATGAAGGTCACTTAATATGAACATCTTGTTTATTGAATTGTTGTATAAAATCCACTTCACACTTGTAATCGTGCTGATACTATGAGAAAGAACGGCACTCTCCGTGTGATATTGATGAACTATATAACATTCATCATATAACATCAGAGTCCACTTCTATATGCTGTTGTATATTAATGTGTCAGTGTGTGGACACAACCCCACAATCAAACACATTCACCAAAAACTCGAAACGCTCAATCAAGACGTTTGGATTTTCTGATCAATATGATGTCATTGTTAATGCTCCGCCCACGACCACTGGCGGACTGTCCCGTAGTAGCATATTTCATATCAATTAGCATATTTCCAGTATTAGCATATTTCCACCCTCAGCCATTAGTATTGGTTACGTGTCGACACCCCCCCCAGAAGAGGGGGGGGGGGGGGGTTTGGCTCATCATCATTTAAAGAGACAGGCACTGAAACGGGTGTCTGGTGAACAGCTGTTCTTGAGGAGGTGAAAGGGTTGTTTTACACTGAGGGGTTGGGTCGTCCAGATTTCGAATGCCCCGAAAAACAAACAAACGTGCCATTACATCATTTGTGCCGAGGAGCATTCAGTTACTGAACAGATCTGACACAGGCACATAGATATTTTTTTTTAAGTGTATTATTAATTATTTATTTATTTATTGGTTAATTTTAGCTATTGGATTGATGATTGCATGTTACCACCATTGCTGTGTTGTTTGTTTTAGTTTTTTTGTATCCTCTATGTCCACAATGTTGTTGGATATTTGGGGTGGTTTACGGTTATCTGTGCCGATGTTCAATGTGGCTCACTTGAGTGCAAAACAAATTCCCCTCGGGGCAATAAAGGTTTCATTCATTCGTCCAGTACCTGGTCAGGCCCTTCAGGTTGATGCGGGCGAGCAGCACAGCGAACGTGATGTGATCCTGATGCAACATTCCTCGAGCCACTCGGTTAAACGCGCCCTACGGAGAAAACACACCACACATTCAAACACTTCCTGTGTGATGGCTTTCCACAGCGGAGAACATGATGCATGTGTTCAGTGAGTCATCTGTGTGAGTGTGTGTGTGTGTGTGTGTGTGTGTGTGTGTGGTCTCACCTGGAACAGGTCTTTGGTGATGTGTGTCAGGCGCTGTGTGTGTGTGTGTGTGTGTGTGTGTGTGTGTGGTCTCACCTGGAACAGGTCTTTGGTGATGTGTGTCAGGCGCTGTGTGTGTGTGTGTGTGGTGTGGGTGGTCTGACCTGGAACAGGTCTTTGGTGATGTGTGTCAGGCGCTGTGTGTGTGTGTGTGTGTGTGTGTGGTCTCACCTGGAACAGGTCTTTGGTGATGTGCGTCAGGCGCTGTGTGTGTGTGTGTGTGTGTGTGTGTGTGTGTGTGTGTGTGTGTGTGTGTGTGTGTGTGTGTGTGTGTGTGTGTGAGTGTGGTCTCACCTGGAACAGGTCTTTGGTGATGTGTGTCTGGCGCTGTGTGTGTGTGTGGTCTCACCTGGAACAGGTCTTTGGTGATGTGCGTCAGGCGCTGTGTGTGTGTGTGTGTGGTCTCACCTGGAACAGGTCTTTGGTGATGTGCGTCAGGCGCTGTGTGTGTGTGTGTGTGTGTGTGTGTGTGTGTGTGTGTGTGTGTGTGTGTGTGTGTGTGTGTGTGTGTGTGTGTGTGTGTGTGTGTGTGTGTGTTGTGTGTGTGGTCTCACCTGGAACAGGTCTTTGGTGATGTGTGTCTGGCGCTGTGTGTGTGTGTGGTCTCACCTGGAACAGGTCTTTGGTGATGTGCGTCAGGCGCTGTGTGTGTGGTCTCACCTGGAACAGGTCTTTGGTGATGTGCGTCAGGCGCTGTGT
>CM070832.1:290000-302500 GCA_036326025.1 Chrosomus eos
TCACATCCACCCGACTAAAGCACATGTTCACAGATGTAGAGGAGTAACGCTGAGCTCGAACACTCGTTCCTCTGAACACAGCCAGCACTCTACTTCAGTGTGTGTTTGTGTTGATCTGTGCGATGCTGCACGGTGACAATTTTCATAGTCAATTGCGCTCGTTCCTGTTGTGTGTCCTCAAACTGGCGACCCGTGTGTGTGTCGAGAGTGTGTGTGTGTGAGAGAGTGTCGAGTGTGAAATGATCTCACAACTCTTACATTTGGACTGCAGTACCTATTTCCACCACTAGCTGTCCTTACAGACTGCACCTTTAATCAGTGCTTCCAGAAAAATGCAGTTTTTTTTTGTGATGTGTTGTGGGCAAAAATCCTTGATTATGCGGCACGTTTTCTTAAAAAATGTGATGGAATATGCGGATATTTATGCAATTTTATGCGATGAAATTGCGGAAACTTGTAAACTGCGGTTTGATGAAAGAGAGAAAGTGATTCCCCTGTTCCCTGTTCTCACTAGGCTACTACCTTACTGTAAAGAGTCATTTCTTATTACTTCCTATGATAAGCAAGCACACTACATCACAGAAAGTGCTGGAATATTTCAGTTCATCTTTTATTTCTTAATAAACACATCAAACTTACAAAACATTGATGAGTCAAACAAGTTCTGGAGCTTTACAAAAGGAATATGCTACAACTTCTGGAAAAATTAATAAATAAAGTATAAAAAAAATTAAATGTGCGCTTCCTGTTTTACAGCTTTTCGATGATGTTCACGTCGCGTAATTACGTCACTTCGTAACGTTCCCATGGCAACAGGGAAAGTGGCAGCTCTTGTGTGAAGCAAACGCAACATTACTCAACTTTCTGCTAAGAAACTGACTTTTTTGCAACGGAAATGCAGAGATTATGAAACTGTGCAAGACCCGCATATTTTGCGCGGAAATCTGCAATTTATGCGGTGAAAGTGTGGCGTATTTGAAAAAATGCCCCCGCATAAATATGCAGACTTTAGCTGATTATGCATTGAATTATGCGATCACATAATCACTTTTTTGTGGAGGGACTGATAAACCGTTCATCACGAGTGGACCTCATCATCATCCTCTTCATCATCATCATCACTCACCCTGGAGCTTCAGCAGGTCGGAGCGCTTCTCGTCCACATCGGGCCGCTCGGCCTTCAGGACCTCGTTGAGACACTGGCTCTGCAGACTGCTGCGGGTCACCGTGAAGTTCACAAAGGTCACGCGAGAGCAGAGGTCAGGAGGGAACTCCACCTGCAGACACACGACAGCTCAAGCGGTCAGTCACGCTGAGGGACTAATCAGGAAAATAACTGAGGCGGGATTAAACATGTATTAATGATGAACTTGATTTAAACGAGGCGTTAAAGGAGTGCGCAGAAGCAGCGCTGGGTACCGTAGGGTCTCGCGTGGAGAGGAAGATGACGAAGGACGGAGACAGATCGATGTCCTGATCCCCGAGAGTGATGAGCACTCGCCCACCGGTGCGCCGCACCTCACGGTTCAGCACCGGGTTCAGGATCGGGTCGTAGCTCTCCACGTCCTGACACACACACACACACACACACACACACACACGAGAGAGGACAGATGGGGTTCAGGGTCAGTGTTGCCAGATTGGGACGGTGATTTCCAGCCCAAAAGCTCACCAAAAACCGCCCACTCCGAGAAAAAACCGCCCAAAATTTTACTGCCAAAATAATGTGATATAATTGTATTGCCATGTCATTCAAGGTTGATAAGCACCATTTTTATCTCCTTAAAACAAAATAATGATGATAAAATACAATAAAAAATAAATAAATTTCCCAGGAAAATGGATCAAAACAGGGCAATAATTAAGAAGAATTAGCAAATATGACTAAAATGTCCAGGTGGACACTGTCAAAACGGCAATCAAGAAATGTACCGATGACTTTAACCCTCAGAAGTAGCTGTTACACATTGTAGAACATAATGCAGAATCTAGCAGTCAAAACTGATTCATTGTTGATCAAACCTTTTTCAGCAGCTGTCAGGGACAGGAGAGTTCATGCAGTCTGGACGGTGTAAACGTTACAGATGTCTGGTTAGCTAGGCACATGGATCATGGACAGGGGTCGTCCCATATTCGATTCCAATTTAAGTATTTCAACTGAACTTTGCTCTCCTCTCAGAGTTAACCATCGAGTCATCTCCTCCCACCACATGTGTACGTTTTTAGAGTTGATCACTATCTTACGCTTTACTGTAGATACAACTTACTGTATATGTAGGTCACTTTGGCATTATCGATCACTAAAATATACAATACAGCTGCCTTCAAGTTATCGCGCTAAATCGCGTCTGCCTGCTGATCGCTGATTGGCTATAAGTGCGTGCGTGCTCGTCGGTGACGTCAACACCAACGCCAGCTGACTCTGCATGGGCGTGTGTGTTTGTCATGATGACAGCACATGCACACTTTAGCTTAGTTTTTTAACCAATTAGACTTTAATAAGTAGATGTTTGAAAACCGCCGAACTGACCCCAAACCAGCCCAAATTTTGTCCACCCGCCCAAACCCTTTTTTACCCGCACAATCAAATTCAAAACCGCCCAATCTGGCAACACTGTTCAGGGTTCTTTCAGATACTGTATTTCATATATATATATTGTCTTTCAATAAAACTCTTCACAAATATGGTTTTCAGTGTGTGTGCGTGAGTGTAAGTGTGTGTGTGTGTGTGTGTGTGTGTGTGTGTGTGTGTGTGTGTGTGTGTGTGTGCGGGTGAGTGAGTGAGTGAGTGTGTGAGTGAGTGTGTGAGTGAGTGAGTGAGTGTGCGAGTGAGTGAGAGTGTGAGTGAGTGTGTTTGCGTGCGAGTGAGTGAGTGAGTGAGAGTGTGAGTGAGTGAGTGAGTGGTGAGTGGAGTGAGTTATGAGTGAGTGAGTGTGAGTGAGTGATGTGTGAGTGGTGAGTGAGTGTGAGTGAGTGGTGAGTGTTTGCGTGCGTGTGGAGTGTGAGTGAGTGAGTGGAGTGTGAGTGAGTGAGTGAGTGTGAGTGTTGTGTGAGTGAGGTTGGGTGAGTGAGTGAGTGAGTGAGTGAGTGATGGAGTGAGTGAGTGAGTGGTGAGTGTTGGTGGAGTGAGTGTTTGCGTTGCGAGTGAGTGCGAGTGAGTGTAGTGAGTGAGTGCGAGTGAGTGAGTGAGTGTGTGATGTGAGGTGAGTGGATGTGAGTGAGTGAGTGTGTGTGTGAGTGTGTGAGTGTGTGTGTGAGTGAGTGAGTGAGTGGTGTGTGAGTGTGTGAGTGTGTGAGTGAGTGAGTGTGGTGATGAGTGAGTGGTGTGATGTTGTGGAGTGATGTGAGTGAGTGTGGTGTGAGTGAGTGTGTGAGTGAGTGAGTAGTGAGTGTGAGTGTTTGCGTGCGAGTGAGTGAGTGAGTGAGTGAGTGTGTGTGTGAGTGAGTGAGTGTGTGAGTGTGAGTGTGTGAGTGTTGTGCGAGTGAGTGAGTGAGTGTGAGTGTGTGATGATGATGTGTGAGTGAGTGTGGTTGCGTGGAGTGAGTGAGTGAGTGAGTGAGTGGTGAGTGTGTGTTGCGTGTGAGTGATGGTGTGAGTGTGTGAGTGAGTGTGAGTGAGTGAGTGGAGTGTGTTTGCGTGCTGTGTGAGTGAGTGAGTGAGTGAGTGAGTGTGTGGTGTGGAGTGAGTGAGTGAGTGTGAGTGAGTGTGTTGTGAGTGGGTGAGTGAGTGAGTGAGTGTGAGTGAGTGAGTGTGTTGGTGGATGAGTGAGTGGTGAGTTGTGAGTGTGAGTGTGAGTGAGTGAGTGTGTGTGAGTGAGTGAGTGAGTGAGTGAGTGAGTGAGTGAGTGAGTGAGTGAGTGTGCGAGTGAGTGAGTGTGCGAGTGAGTGAGAGTGCGAGTGAGTGAGTGAGTGTGTGAGTGAGTGAGTGAGTGAGTGTGTTCTGTACCTACACCAGCAGAGGGTTGCTCTATGTGTGTGTGTGTGAGTGAGTGAGCGAGTGAGCGTGCGAGTGAGGAGTGAGTGAGTGAGTGTGCGAGTGAGTGAGTGTGCGAGTGAGTGAGTGTGCGTGTGAGTGAGTGTGTGAGGGAGTGAGTGAGTGAGTGTGCGAGTGAGTGAGTGTGCGAGTGAGTGAGAGTGCGAGTGAGTGAGTGAGTGTGTGAGGGAGTGAGTGAGGGAGTTCTGTACCTACACCAGCAGAGGGTTGCTCTATGTGTGAGTGAGTGAGTGAGTGAGTGAGTGAGTGAGTGAGTGAGTGAGTGAGTGTGTGAGGGAGTGAGTGAGTGAGTGAGTGAGTTCTGTACCTACACCAGCAGAGGGTTGCTCTATGTGTGTGTGAGTGTGTGTGAGTGAGTGGAGTGAGTGAGTGAGTGAGTGAGTGAGGTGAGTGAGTGAGGTGAGTGAGTGAGTGTGGCGGTGCGTGAGTGAGGTGTGTGTGTTCTGTACCTGCACCAGCAGAGGATTGCCGAACCGCAGAGCACTCTCCAGATTCTTCCTGAAGGCGTCGTCCAGAAAGCTGGTGCGTGTGATCTTGCGGTCCTTGTACTCGTTCATGATGAACTCTGTGGCCTGACCCGACGGATCGATGATCAGCGGATACCTGTGAAGCGGACACACACACACACAAGACCTTCAGTGACCCAGCAGCAGCGGTGTAGGTGTAGAGTAGAAGTGTGTGTTTCTGAACGCCAGTTTGCTGTTGTGTGTTCGTGTTCTACATTACGCTGTGTTGAAGTGTGTTTTCTCTGGTTACTGATTCACAAACAGTTTTAGGCACTATTGTAACCTATTTTTCCTTGCACACACATTAAGGAATTATGTTTTATTTAAGAAATGAATATCTTTTATTGAAATTAAAAGATGTGATGCTTGATTTGGTTTGTATTTGCTTATTGCGCCCTCTTGTGGACACAGCAGACAATACAGGACTTTAATCCTCTAACGCAGAGGTCTTCACTCCTGCTCCTGGAGAGCCACTGTCCTGCAGAGTTTAGTTCCAACCTGCTTCACCACACCTGCCTTTGAATACTCAAGCGATTCTGAAGTGCTTGATGAGCTGATTCAGGTGTGTTTGATTAGGGTTGGAACTAAACTTTGCAGGACAGTGGCTCTCCAGGAGCAGGAGTGAAGACCTCTGCTCTAACGCGAAACTGCCTTTAGAATTTGAATTTTGCTTGTATTTAGAAAAGAACGTTTTCAGACATTTTGACAGCCTTAATCAGAATTTATGTTAATTTCTTGCAAAATTTTAACAGAAAAAATGTATCTCCTCCTAAACTGTCCTGATCCTGGAACAGGTAAAGACGATCTGGAGCCTCTCTGTGGTGAGTGTGTGTGAGTGTGTGTGAGTGTGTGTTGCTCACCGGTTGAACCTCTTCAGCATGATGGCGTTCTCCGTGCACAGGTCGTCGGCCGGCAGAGAGTTAGCCTGCCAGCGCAGCCGTTCGTCAGCGTTAGACAGATACTCAGTCCTGGCGATGTCCGTGCGGAACTACAGATCAGGAGAACAGCACAGGTTAAAGAACTACAGAGAACTCCTCCCGCTGAGGAGTGTGTGTGTGTGTGAGTGTGTGTGTGTCAGTACCTGCACGTTGGCCTGCTGGAGGTGATGGGACCAGGTGGTGAACAGGTTCTGCCGCATCTGCTGGTCGAAGTAGCCGGCGTACGCTACGAACGCCGCGGAGAGCAAGCAGTCGCCCGCGATCGTGGACATCTGGTTCTTAAACGTCTCGCTCGTCTTTTCCCAGCGTTCCCGCTCGGCTGATAAACTCTTCAGCAGAGCTGTGCTGCGGTTGACCTGCATGCGCGCACACACACACACACACACACACACACGTACCAGCTCAGCTCAACACACACCAGAGACGAGTTAATCCAAAACAAACATTTTTTGGGATTATCTTGATTAAAAACAGGGTTTGTACGGACTTTAAGCACTACTTCTCTCTATATCAGACGGACTGCAGCGTTAATGTGTGAAAAGATGGTTTTATCAAAATTAAATTTTCCATATATTATCTGTCAATAATTTTCAAGTAGTACTTCATAAAAATGTCTGTTCTCAAGGGTTTTAAAGTCGAGTTCGAGCACTTTGAGAAGGATTTTACAGGGTTCGTACAGAGTAGAAATATTGCAAATGAATTCCAACGCAGAACAGAAAGATTTTCTCTTTAAATCTCTTAAAACGTATTTTTTAGGGGTTGCTTTTATGCGATTATTTTGTTATTGTCATTTCATATATTCCTCTTAAGTTGATAGCATGTTTAAAGTATTGAATGGAGTGCTTGTAAGGTGCTTTGAGACGCAGTGAAGTGTGTGGGCCGCACCTTCGCCTCCACGGCCGCCAGATCGGCTTTGATGGCCTGCGCTTCTGAGATTAGCACGGCGTACTCCTCCTTGTAGCGCGCGATGCTAGCCTCCAGGTCCCGGATCATCTGCTCCACCTCCTCCGCCTTGGTCTTGTTGTCTGTGGCGTCGTCCTCCAGCTTCTGCAGCTCGTTCCTCAGCGGCTCCACACGCTTCAGCATGTCAGCGTAATTCAGCTGAGCAGAGTCAGAGGACAGGGGTCACGGGGGTCAGAGGTCACGGGGGTCACAGGTCGGGGGGGGGGGGGGGGGTCAGAGGTCACAGGGGTCAGAGCCGTACCTGAGCGATCGCCCACTTGACCATGGGCCCGCAGGCCAGAGACGCGCGGTTGACCTGCTCGTAGTTGTAGCTGGGGTTAGACATGTAGTTCTTCTTCATCTTCTCTCGGATGGAGTCACTAGGACACGCAGAGAGTGTGTTAGGAGGAGCACACACACACACACACACACACAGAGTGTCCGAACCACACGCCATCAAAGGCGTCGTTTCCACATCAAAGCCGACACACGGTTCGGGTTTAGAAACGTTCGGGTTGTAGCACAAAGACCATGCTAATCTCCAAATGCTTTATTTAATGTGAGTTCGAATATCATTTATAGCCGTACTGAAAGCAACTACTGATTATTCACCTCAGATCTTGAAAATAAATGAATGAAACAAACTGAGCAAACTAGCGTGATTGACACGGGTTCTTGTTTCAGTCACTCAGAATGTATTTTTATTGTCAAATTGGCTGAATATTTATGAATTTGATTGTGCTAATCCATTTGCGCTCGCAGAGACTCCGCCCACACGCTTCTCTGATTGGCTGTGGTGTTTGTTTGATTGATTGGTCACGTCTGGTTAGGACACTGTAAAACATCGACACACTCGCAAATATGTTTATCTTCAAACTAATACAACACACATTATCACAGTTAAAAATGTTCAACAACTGAGTTAATATTTCAATCATTTAATAGCACATTCCCATGTTAATGGGTCAGATACTGGTCCAGTGGCGGCTTGTCCATAGGGGGCGCTGGGGGGCCGCCCCCATCAACATTTCAGAAATTAACATGTGTAAAAACATTATATTAAAATGAAATAATAATCAAATAAAAAATAGTTTACTCATGTGCCGGCTGGTAGTAAGCGCCTCAGAATTTAACCCTCTGATGGTCTTCAAAAAAAGTCACACTCGTGGTCTTTGGGGTCTATTGGACCCCAGACAATAAGATTTAATTTTGTAACAAAACAATATATTTTTTTTTAACAAATATAATTTTACTCTGTTTATTAATGTTTTTACTCAACATTTGTGCAGTTTTTGGAGGATTTATGATTTTTTTTAAATTTCTATAAATAAATAAATAAATATTTTTTAAATAGGATTTTTACAAAAAAAATGCATTTTATGTTAAATAAACTTTATAAAAGACCCAGATTTCTAACTTTCACTCCAGGGGATACCATGGATAATTTTACAAGGTTTAATGTAAGATTTTTGCCCATTTTTTGGAAAATACAGGTTAAAATTTATAAAATAATGTAATAAATCACTTTAAACCACTAGATGGCTATAGGGCTCCACTAGGCCTATATACATTTGAATTACTGAAAGATATAATTTTTCTAAAGTTAAATTCAGTTGGATTCATATCTAAATATTATAAAATCACAATTATAACAAAAATAAAATACTTTTTGTCAAAGTTTAGCATTTTTTTTGTACTGAAAAAAAACAACAGTATTTCAATAATGTTACATTATGATTAGAATCAAACCTGAACAACATGTTACAAAGAGAAATGTTGGAGTCTTAAGATTTGATCATTTATTTAAACTGAACAGCAATAACAAATTAGCAAATAAAGCAGTAAAAATAAAATATTTGTAAAATAAAATAATAAAAAAATAATAAAAAGAAAATAGTTTGGAACAATAGAACAATAGTTGGTCTCATTTCTTTTATTTTTTTTATAGCCTTACAAATGTATTCCTGTGTGTGTGCACATTTTCAATGTGTCTTAGTGTTACCAATTTATTTTTGCGGTGGTTCTGCATTTTAGATTATTTTATTTTACAAATGATAAGAGAACAGTTTTTATAGTTTGTATGTATTCCTGTATATTGTATTCCTCTATATGTGTTTGTTTGTGTGTGTGTGCGCGTGTGTGAGAATGATAATTTTGGATTGTGGATGTTTTTTGCATTGTTGGAAGTGTGCCACTTTATTTCTGTCATTTCTGTCTGTGTTCTGCGTTATTTCTGATTTTGATGATGAATTTTGTCTATTTTGAGTCAATAATAAATCAAGAATAAATAATTATTTATTTATTTATTTATAGATATTTAAAAGATATCATGAATCCTCCAAAAACTGCACAAATGTTGAGTAAAAACATTAATAAACAGAGTAAAAATATATTTGTAAAAAAAAAAACTATTGTTCTGTTACAAAATTTAATTTAATTTTTTGGGGTCCAATGGACCCCAAAGACCACGAGTGTGACTATTTTTGTCACGCCTACATAAAAACAGATAACATTCCATTTTAATTTTTTTTTGTAGATCTAGAAAGTGTTGAGAGTCGTAGGAAGTTTCATACCATTTGGAAAAAGAGAAGATTTTTTTTAATTCAAGCAAAAGTCATTTGGGGTCCAGTGGACCCCAAAGACCATCTGAGGGTTAATAAAAACTGTCTTCAATTGATTAACTATTTACTATGTTTTTCAATACGTTTCATGGGCGAGGGACGCCGGACACATGGGTGTCTATGTGAGTACACTAATTCTCGGGCAGCATGTGACCTGAAGCTGGTCTCTGATTGGTTTCTTAAAGATCCTCCTCGGGGCGCAAGTCGTTGCGTCCCTGGCCAATCATAATTGGATACATGTTACTTTATCCAATCTGATTGGTTCTCGTCACCTGTCATTCAACTGTACGCGGCGGGAAATAACCTTGCTTGCTACTAGGCTGATCACTGTTTATTACGCAGTGGCAGCAGTTAATCCAAATTCTTATTATTATTATATTATATTTTTATTATTATAGTTATTTATTTACAAAAAAACCCTTTCTCAAGACTTTCGCTTGAAGAAAAAAAAAGATTAAGGATCTCGGACCGGAACAACCAGCTTTACACATCCAGCAGCAGGCAAGTGACAGAGGACGGAGCTTTACCCGCGCTTGTTACGAGAAACGGAGCTGGCTGACTGGATGTGATGTTAGCAATGCCCTGTTTTGTTTTCCCTGTGTTCTTTTAAAAAAGAAGAGCATTGTTTTATGTTCAAGTAGGAAACATGCTTTTTGTTGCTGCTTTGTTGGTCTGAAATGTAAATAAAAAGAGATCAAAATAGCTTTTTTGTTTCTGCTTTGTATTTTATTTTATTTTTAGTATTTTAGGAAGTAGCTGCTATGAAACTATACCCATGTTGAGCGGCGCGTGAGCGTCTCACACGAGAGGAAGTGTGTGTAAGGAGATGATAATACCTCGTGTCCTCAGAGACAAAGTTGACTATGCTGGAGATGAAATTGTCTCTGATAATAACTTGTCTGATCTTTTTCCAGTCACTAGTTTCCTCGCCGAGCAAGAGGCAGATCGACTCTAGAGCCAGTTTAACGGCCGCCGGGGGGTTAGCCATAGCGCGCACCTCAACAAGATGCTGCTTCTTAATCGAGCTGACGGCTAGAGAGGGAATGCAGGGGTTAAGGACCACGAGGACAAACGGTTCATGCGGCGGGAGCGTAGCGGCCACGGCGGCGGGAGAGGGACCGAGTCACGTGACCCGCCAGTGTGGGGTCTATGCTAACCAGTGTGGGGTCTATGCTAACATCAGTAGCTTTGTTTGCATAAAATAGGTGAAATGGAAACTCATTCACAGATAAATCACTTCATGTGCAACAAAAAAACTCAACCAGTGTTGGGGAAAGTTACTGTGAAAAGTAATGCATTACAATATTGCGTTACTCACTTTAAAAGTAATCGTGTTAGTTACTTTAAGAAAAGTAATGCGTTACGTTACTTTTGCTTTACGTTTTCTCAGCTGGGCAAAAAAGTTATATTTTTGGGCAAACGTAAAGACCTGATAATAAGCTTCAGGCGGAAGGAAATGCTAATTTGCATGTGGAAAGTTTAACATTTTTGACAAAGTCATTTTTGCTTATGTTTTAACTGAATTAGACAAAGTACATTGGTCAATTAAGTGAGATTAAATGCAAAAAAAAAAATCAATAAATGTTAAATACATTTATTTTTTGAGGTTGATTTTATCCATTTTGAGGAATAATGAATATTTTTTGTGCAAGAAAGATTAATAAATGCACCCTCACATTTAGTCTAGAACAACAAAAACCACCATATTCTCACAACACACACACACACACACACACACACACACACACACACACACACACACACACACACACACACACACACACACCTTTTCTCAGCATGAGGACAGGAGAGCTATCAGTCAATAAATGTGAAAAAGTAACTCCAATATTTTGCTGTAAATTTAAAAGTAATGCGTTACTTTACTAGAACTTGAAAAAGTAATCTGATTACATAACTCAAATTACTTGTAATGAGTTTCCCCCAACACTGCTCACATGTGATTGGATAACTGGACTCACCAGCGGACCAATCGGATCACAGTATCTCAAATGTTTTATGCGATATTCAAATTTTGTTCACAAGTTAGATTCACTGTGAGAGTGTGTGTGTGTGTGTGTGTGTGTGTGTGTGTGTGTGTGTGTGTGTGTGTGTGTGTGTGTGTGTGGACTACGGTTGTCCTCTCTACACGCGGCGGCCACCGCTCCGCACCGGCAGTCAGTCACCTGATCTCATCAGCAGAAAAGTTCACAATAGTGGGGATGAAGTTCTCGCGCATAATGATGGAGCGAATCTGCTTCCAGTCGGTGGTGCTCTCGCCCAGCAGCAGACAGATGGACTCCAGCGCCAGCTTGACTGCCGCCGGCGGGTTGGCCATCGACCGCACCTCCACTAAGTGCTGCTTCTTAATCGACTTAACAGCTAAACGAGCCACGAGCGTGAGAAGAGACAGAAGGAGTGAAGAGCAGAGACATTAGCGCAGTGAAACGAACGCCCAACACCACTAGCACTCACACAGGAAGAGCAGAAACAAGGAAACATGCACTGTCGCCTGAGCTGGGGTTATTATAAGACACTTCATATTCGGTCATATTATTGATATGATGCGCTGACACTTTCAGATGAGAACAAAACTTGATCTGAAAAATGACAGACTTCTGTAGCGATGCTTTACCACTCAATCTGAATGAGTCTCAGATCTGAGGAAGTGTGTCATTGATTCTGTTATTTTGCTGTTTATTAGTTTGGAAACAATCTGTATTATATAAAGCGAAACTTGACTTGCTATAAGACACCGGCCAAATGCCTCCCAAATATGGAGAGTAAACTGACAGCAGTGAATATTCCCTTAAGAGTAGATCACAACAAGACAAGAAAACTATTAAAGGAACCGTATGTAAGATTGTGGCCAAAGCTGGTACTGCAATCACTTTAATATTACTGTAGAGCGGCACAGATATTTCGGAATCATAACGAGGTTTTTTTGGATTCGTAACGTTAGAGATTTGTTTATCCGACACGCGTGTAGCTGCAGCTGTGGTAACTAGAGCAGAGCTGACTTCAACACTACTGACTCTGTGATTGGTTGATAGGCGCATCAGACCACAACACGACATGACATCATCAACATCAGTTGAGGGCTGCAACTTCACTTTTTAAAATGACAATATCCTGGCTGGACTACTGTTGTCAGTGATATAAGTATTTGAAATGAACATCATTTCTTAATGTCTACTGACATATCAGGGTCATTTTATGATAAATTGAAATACATTTCTTACATGCGGTTCCTTTAAACAGTTTAAAACGTGAGCAGATTGTCTGGAGAAGTGAAAGCGTGAGTGTGTGAGCGCAGGAGAGCGGAGAGAGAACTCGTACCGTTCTGAGCCTCGATGACGGCCGGCTCCACCTGGTCCAGGTCCTGCTTCACTCGCAGCTGCTTGTCTTTGATCACTTCCTGCTGCTTGTAAACTGCTTCCTGTATCTCCTGACTCATGACCTGTGAGAGGTTAGGAGAGCGAGAGGTTAGGAGAGAGCGAGA